>PVJA010033052.1:0-23638 GCA_004027025.1 Myocastor coypus
CGGGGCCCAGACAACAGGATGGGACGCTGTATGAATTTCGAACCTATTATCTTAAGCCCTCAAAAATGAATGAGTTCCTGGAAAATTTTAAGAAAAATGTTCATCTGCGGACAGCTCACTCTGAATTGGTTGGATATTGGCGCGTAGAATTTGGAGGCAGAATGAACAAAGTGTTTCATATTTGGAAATACGGTATGAGTCATTTGGATTTAAGTGTCTAATTGAGGTATTCCTTTTGTCACACTTACATGAGACTAAATTTTACACTTATGTTATTATAGATCTCTACAGAATAAATAAAACATTTTTAAAATACAGTACAAAACACAGTTTCAGTGCTTACTCTTCCCCGTGGCCCACATCTAAAACTCCCAAAATGTTAAATTATCATACCTGGAAAAATATGAATTTTCATGTATCAAAATTACGGAAGTATGAAAGAAATTACAGAAGTATGGTCTAGTAATTCTCTAAAAAATTTTGGAATCATTGATTGGGAAGATGATTTGTGAAAAATTTAAAATAGAGCTTAAGCTATTATTGAAGCTGACCTAACCCTGTGGAAAGATAACAGATTACAAGAATCTGCAGAATGTTGTTGACTCTGGTGTCCAATCTTGACAGTCTATGCCAGGGCTTGATCAGTTCATATATTGTTTGGTCATCTGTGTCCAAAATAATATTCATAAATGCTTCATTTAAAAGAATGTTGCCGGGCGTGGTGGCGCACACCTGTAATCCCAGCACTCGGAAGGCTGAGGCAAGAGGATTGGTATGAGTTCGAGACCAGCCCAGGCTACAAAAGTGAGCTCGAGGCCAGCCTCAACTGCATAGCGAGACCCTGTCTCAAAAAAGACAAAAAAAAAAAAAAAAAAAAAAAGAATGTTATTTTATCTATTCTAGGCATATTTTAGAATTTTTGCCTGTTATAATAGAACAAGCTTCATTAAGACATAACATGCTGATTTTCAATTTAAATCATATTAGGAAATGCAGTACAGTCTTGCTGTAACTCATTTATGAATTCTTCCCTCAATATAAATTGCATAAATTTTTTCACTGTTTCATGAGATTCTAATAGATTAGTACTAGGTCCATATTTTGGTAATTTAAAAAGAAGAATACGAGGGAAAAAGAGGTTGACAACAGGTAAGAGAATCAGTATTGTTTCTTTGAAAGTTATGTTTTCAAAGAAGTGGTTTACAAAATATGTGTTTTAATTTCATTTATATTAATATTTATACAAGGCCAGCCTTGACCACCTACCACTATCACCACTAAAAGTCTTTCTATAAACTGGTACCATCGGTTAACTGCTTCAGTTGAACAAGAACAATTCACATATAGTATTAACAAGGTATCTAACACTCCTCCAGGCATGTTTTATATATTAATTCACTTGATCCTCACAACAACCCTGGAGGCTTATGTGATGCTGTCTCCATTTCACAGAAAAAGAAACAGCAAGGTATAATAACCTGCCTAATTGACACAGCTACCTGTGAAGTAGAACCTATGAAGCCTATTGTAACTTTTTTGGCCTGTCTGTCTGTCTGTCTGTCTCCTGTCTCCTCAGTCTCTCTGTCTCTTTCTCTGCCTGCCTGCCTCCCTCCCTCCCTCTTTCTCTCTTTCTCTCTCCCTGTCTCTGTCTCTGTCTCTGTCTCTCTCTCTCTCTCTCTCTCTCTCTCTCTCTCTCTGTCGTTCTAATATGTATTTGTTACAGGGCTTCACTATGCAACCCAGACTGGTAGTGATCTTCCTGTTGCAGCCTCCCCAGTACTGAGATTACAGGCATGCACCACCATGCCTGGTCTTGGTGGCAGGCTCAGCATGGTGTGCAGGATATCAAGGCCCTGTCTTTCCCTAAGCAGGTACTTAGGCCCCTGCACTGTCTCACCAGCCCTCAAAACCTATTCTAAAATGGTACAGTAGCCATTTGTATTTCTGTTCTCTTACAACATAAGCAATTTAGGACATATATCAAATTTCTTGGTATTTCCAAGGACATAACACAGTGTTCATATAAACTGTGGACAAAAAATTAAATATTGTAAAGTAAAAGGTATTTTAAGTTAATTTTTTTCTTTACTTAATTCTTTCTCCCATAGATAATTTTGCTCATCGAACTGCAGTCCGGAAAGCACTGGCCAAAGATAAGGAATGGCAAGAACAGTTCCTTATTCCAAATTTGATTCACATTGATAAACAAGAGAGTGAGATTACTTATTTGGTCCCATGGTGCAAAATAGAAAGACCTGCAAAAGAAGGTTGGTTTTCCTTTGTAGACACATGAATTCTAATGAATAACATATACTAAGCATCTCAAGAATTAAAAAAAAAAAAACAAGATTCTACTGAGAAAAAAATAGTATTACTCCTTTTTTATATTAGCATAGTGTAATTGTTCAGTAAAATTAAATTGAAATTCTAATTTACCTCTCAAAAATGAAATTTAGTTAAGAATTTTTCCAAATTGACTTTTTACAGATTGCTAAATGAATCAGTGTTTGGAAAGTCTGTATGTGCAGCCAAAGTTGAAAATCGCCCAATAAGGGCAGGTTCTTTGTGTGGGTATATAAGCAACCGTGTATGAAACTGTGTCAATTTAAAAATATTATCTACTTTTAAATATTTCCCACAAATTATAACTAATCCAAAAACATGAAATATATTTACTTATGAAGTTGAATTTTAGGGGGAATGGACTGAAAACTACCAACCTGTATTACCATATTCTACCCTTTGTTCCTTCCTCTTTCTTGCTTCTGTTCGAAATAATTCTTTTAAGATCTATTTATTGCTTATTTTATTTTGTGCAGATTTAAACTATTACCTCAATGCTACTTTAAACAAAAGTCAAATTTAAAAACCATACATTATTTAAATTTATTTTATCCTATTATGAACTTTTTTAATGTACACTCGATGACAAAGAAATTTGAAATCTTAGTGAATGCTATCAGCTTAGATCTCCCTTCATCTCTCATCAAAATCTAAGTAAAATAGTTGGTGTCTCAGTGTCAATGTTGGTTCTCTTCCTGTGTTATCTATCATTCATGATTCTTGATAACCTTTGCATGTTTACCTCTCCAATCTATTTGTCCCCTAGTTTCTTTCTCTCTCCTGGCCCTATCCATCTATTCAGAAGATAAAATAAAGTTGTATATTTGCTTGGATTTTTAGGAATATTAAGGCTATTTCTTCAGGGTTGTGTCTTAAAGCTTAGAGGCATCGCTTTAGTTCTACTGTTTCTTTATTTTTCATATTAGAATTAGAAGTTTAAAGGGGTGCCCATCGGATTAAAGTAGGGGCAGGGAGGGCTGGAGAGATAGCTCAGTCAAATAAGTGCTTGCTTGGCAAGTGCAAGGTCCTGAGTTCAATCCCCAGTACCACAAAGACAAACAAAAGGAGACATTTTGGGGACTGGAGGAGATAGATCAGTAGGATAAGCACTTGCCTGGCAAGCACCGGGGTCTGAGTTCAATCCTCAATTCCACAAAAACAAATAAAGCAGGGGCTGAGGGTTCAATATCTTGGCCTGCTGTGCCTGCCCCATGAGATGGGGTGTGGTGGCGCATGCCTATAATCCCAGCTCTTGGGAGGCTGTAAACAGGACAATGACTACAAGTTCAATCTAGTAGTGAGACCCTAAACATCCTATAGACCCTTTCCTAAAAAAAAAAAGGAACTAGAAATAGGGGAAAAATTGGTACAAAGAAAAGATTGGTATAGATTGGTTAGAGGATGAAACCGAAGGAAAGTATTTGTTCATTCACTTATTTATGGTGATAGAAATCAAATCGGGGCCTCACATATGCTAAGGAAGTACGCTACCACTAAACTATAGCCTCTGGTTCATGGAAAATTCTTTTATTGATTTTTTTTAAAAAGTATAGACAATCAAGCCGGGCGTGGTGGCACATGCCTGTAATCCCAGCACTTGGGAGGCTGAGGCAGGAGGATTGGTACAAGTTCAAGACCAGCCTGGGCTACCAAAGTGAGCTGAAGGCCAGCCTGAACTGCATAGCAAGACCCTGTCTCAAAAAGACAAAAAAAAAAAAAAAAAAAAAAAAAAAAAAAAAGTATAGACAATCAGAAATCCTATTTCATTACAAATTCTCCATGTTTTATTAATAAAATTTTAGATAAAAATACTTTAGATAATAGCTTGTATGTTTTCAGTCCATTTCGTCATCCATAAAGTTCAATAGCTCTTAAACATAGACAAAAATTTTATAAACACAAATCAAAAAAGCAATAGTGCAAATATAATGAATATATAAATATGATCTTCCAAATCTGTATATGTATTCCACTGAAACAGGACCATTATAATCCACAATTGCTTGAATGTCTTCTCTAAAATAATTGTCTTCCTGCCTAGGAGTCTATGAACTGGCTACATTTCAGATGAAACCTGGTGGTCCAGCTCTGTGGGGTGATGCATTTAAAAGGGCCATTCATACCCATGTCAATCGAGGCTACACAACACTAGTTGGCGTTTTCCACACAGAATATGGAGCACTCAACAGAGGTACACTTGTCTATTTCTTCTATGAAATTTCAGTGTACACTGGCAATCTACCTATGAGTTCATTGGATAAGTTTCCCTCTCCTCATTCTAGTGTACATTTTCATCTTTTATTGCCTTATTTTCAGTTTTATAATTTTTAAGCGTCAAAAAAATGCAGTTTATGTCTGGGTTATTTAGAATGTGTGCTGGACAGCTTTCTGTTGCTGTGGCAAAGCCAAGCTGTTCTGGAACTAGAAAGACCTGTTCTGGTTCATAGTCTGTCGCAGAGATTTCTGTCCAGGTCAGCTGGCTCCATGGCCAGGCAGCAACATCACAGTGGGTGGGTACAGCAGAGGAAAGCAGCTCTCCCCCATGGGAGTGAGGAAGAAGGGAAAGGCCAAAATTCCAGGAATAAAACAGACCCTGCAAAGGCACATCTGCAGTGACCTTTTTCCTCCAATACTGTTCCTACCTCCTGGAATTTCTGCCATTTCCCAATAGTACCACCAGCTGGGGACCAAGCTTTCAACACACAAGCCTTTGGGACACATTTCACATCTAAACTGTTACAGAATGTTGACACAATGAAGCCTTTTGTATATATCAATTACTATTCCTGTAAGACATCAAAAAATGATTAAATCTGAGTAACTGAAAAAATCTTAGAAAATAATCTATTTCTTATATAATCTTTTTTCCCCTCTGAATATGTTTGTTAATTTTTTTAAATAACTGTTTGGAGCAGCAATACTATTTCTAAGTAAAAAAAAAAAAATATATATATATATATATATATATATATATATACATATATATATACATATATATATACTATATATTATTATATACATTATATATATGTGTGTTTGTTTTTGTTTTTGTTTTTGTTTTTGCAGTACCAGGGATTGAACTCAGGACCTTGTGCTTGCCAGCCAAGCACTTATTCTACTGAGCAATCTCCCTGGCCCCTAATATATATTTTTATAAATATTAAAATCTCCTCCCTGGGGCCTGGCAGGATGGCTCAGTGGTCTAAAGCGCCTGCTTAGGAAAGCTTGGGCTGCTGCAGGGGCCACGGTTCAATCCCCAGCACCACATGCTGCGCCAGCCCTGCCCTTAGGGCAGACTGAGCCAGCCATGAAAGTAAATAAACAGAAGTTCTGAAATAAGAAAAAAAATTGTAAAAAATTCTTTAAAAACAAATAAATAAAAATAAATAAATAAAGTCTCCCATAAAAGTTTACCCATTTATATGTATATGTATAGCCATATTGACTATACCATAGAGGTGAGACCACCCAAACTCCCTGGAACATGCCAGGACTTAATATTTGTACTACTGGGTATAGGTCTTGCTTTGGTACTATTATTTTCCATCCCCTATTCTTTACTTTTGAAAGGGACATGTTTATCTTACACCCTTTTATATTGGGATTATGTAATTATTTATTTATTTATTAGCTATTTTTAGGGGTTTATAACTAAGAGTTTGCCTTGAGTCCCAGAGAAGCAGGGGCACTTGGACTTCTAAGTTATACTAGGACTGTTGGAAGCAGCCTTTAATGCATTTTCTGCTGTATGTGGGATAGTTCTGTCATCTAGTATTTGAATTTATGTGGAGATTAAGTATCATTTAAGGAGATGTGTTTGATATCAAGCTAACAAAAGGTGAAATATTATAGTTAAGCCTCATTGACAGTGTGATAGACTAGAAACTACTTAGTGGATTTGTAAAGCACACTTACAGTTGCATCTGGGTAGGCCGTGGAGGTGTGACCTTGGAGTCTCTATCTGGTCTTTTCCTGGCCTCTCTGGCACTGGTCCTGCGCTCTGCTATCTAGCCACCATGAACTAAGGAGCTTTACTCCACTGCACCTTTGTGCCTTCAGGTTTCTGCCTGGGGGCCCACTGATCCAAACTGAATCATCAGAAGCCTCCAGTCAAAGCTCTTCTCCTTTATCCTCTTAATAGTTTACCCTGAGTGTCACTCACACAGTAGTACGTTTGCTTATATACTGACCATGCAGAGTATCACTCAGGCAGGTGTCATTTCAACCAGTGGATTCTTGTTTCCGTGAGATACACTCACATATCTGTTTGTTTTATATCGTGTTTTTTACATACTTTTTTATTTGCCTTAATTTTTGTTTCTAGTGAAATCTAATTAGAAGTTCTGGTTATTTTCTTTTACTAATTCGTGTTTATTTCATTTGTGAAAAAGAATTTACAGTTGTGTGCTGCAATGTCTTGGTGATATTCTTGTACTGGAAATTAAATTCAGTACCTTGTGCTTGTGCTTACCAGACAGGCACATATACCACTGAGCTACATCCTGGCTGTCAGTGATATATATATATATATATATATATATATATATATATATATATATATATATATATATATATTTTTTTTTTAAGAGTAAAAATAGCAGGAACAAAAATAGAAAAAAAAACAGTAACAAGTAAGAGTATATATAGTACAAAATTTCAAAACAAGAAAAATTTAACAATGGTTACATTACATTACATATTTTTCATCATCAACTCAGTGATACTCTTTTACAATACAAAATGGACATGTTTGTGAAACTGAGATTGAATATAAAGGAAGTGCCAAAAGATCTGGGAATAAAAAAAAAGAAAAACTGAGAAAGAGAAAAAAAGAAAAGTATATGTGTTGTTATGAGATAAAAAGAAAAAAGACATCTTCTTATTGTCAACTACTCATAATATAAAAATGATAGAACTTGAAAGAAGAACCAAACTTAACAATTCCAGTAGTGGTCAGTGATTATAATAATTCTATGGGTGGTGTTGACAGAGTTGACCAACATATAACAAGCTATCTTATAACCAAAAGAGCAAAGAAAAACATTATAAAATATGTATACACCTTCTGGATCAAACAGTATGGAACTTGTTGTTTATGTAAATTAAGGGGTTTAAAAGCTCATTTACAATTTAGATTAGGTCTGACAGACCACATAATTGAAAAATACAGGTTAGTGAAACACCAGCCACGATGTCCATCATCAACATCTTCCCCATTACAATGAATAGGCATTTTATCAAAATTATACCAACTTCAGAAAAAAAGGAGAAAGGCCAACACAACAGTATATGGTCTGTTGTTCAAAGAAAGACAGTAATGTAAAAAAGAATTCAGAAAGAGAGTACATACTGCTGTCCAATTATAATGTTGCACTGTATATTTTATGTTTTAAGACATAGAGAAAATTATTGAATAAAATTGTTTTTATATTTACTGTGACATTTTATTATAAAAAATGAATGAAAAGCATGCCATTTTTGATCATCCAGTATTTACATAATTGGATTGGTAAATGGTTGTCTGTTTGGGGTATTCATCACAGCAGCAAGAAAGCTAGCTAGGACAGATAGTTTAGTAAAAAAAAAAAAAAAAAACTCATGTCCTACATAGTGTTCATGTTGCCCATCTACAAATTTGGCTGTATAAACAAAAAATGTTCTTTTTCCTAGCTTTGATGGTATCACTTCTAGAAAATATGCAGGTATTACTAGTTACACTGGAAAAAAACGTTTGGAAGTATAGTATATAAAATAGTCATGTTTGAACAATGGCATTCACTTTTTTTTTATAAATACCTATCAATTTTCTGTACTGGATATGTATAACAAAAACTGAAATTTGTATACATACTTTTTTTTGGAAGCAGGGATCAAACTCAGGACCTTGCACTTGCCAAGCAGGTGCTTAAATAACTGAGCTACCTCCCTGGTCCTTTAATCTTAAAATCATTCCCATGATGGTAGGAGAGTGGTAATATGCTGAATATAAATTATTACATCATTTCCAGAAGGGGCTGGGGAGATAGCTCTATGGCACAAGTGCCTGCCTGCCAAGTGCTAGGTCGTGAGTTTGAACCCCGGTTCTACAAAAAAAAAAATCATTTCCAGAAGATGGTTTGTAACTTACAGCATAAGGATCTGTGGGTCTCAATGTGACCCTTCTACCTGGGGAGAAACAGCTACAGGAATGAAAAAAAGATAGACAAGAGGACAAAAGCTGGGTTAGGTGGTGGCTTGTCTGCCTGGTTGGTGAGACAACCCCATTAGTAACACATGACACAAGGTTGCTTAGTGACTAATAGCTGGCATTAACCAGTCAGGACGTTTATCTTAGCACTGAGGTAGCTTGTTTAGGCACTGAGGCCTAGTCCCACCTACACACATTTGACAAATTTTACAGCTTCCACGGCTCCCAACATACCCTCCTTTTTTGTTGTGTCAGAAATGAGTGTTCTATTGCAGTTAGAGGAACTGTTTGAAGAATTCTCTAGAGGACGTTTTTAAACTGGATGCCAGCCCAAGTATTTTAGGTACTCGAATTCAGCAGTATAATCCTGTATAGTTCAATAGTTCACATTAGTAGTGAATTACCAGTGCAGCTGGTAATTGTCAGAATTTGTTAGTGACTTGAGCCTTTTACATCTTAGCATATTAATATGGCATTACTTTTCACATCTTGTGGTTACACTTTTCTGCTGCAGGGGTTAAGACCAAGTTAAAGCAAGACCTGTATAAATACAAACTTAACTTTCGCTATCTGACAAGGTCAGTTAAATCTCTTCAGGATTTACCTTGGAACCAGATACAGCACCTCTTAGACCTTTTGTGTCAGCCATCTGGATGAGACACAGCTATTGCTTGACCAATTTGCTCTGTGAAAGCCTAAGAGATTTTTTTCTCTCTAGGCAATTCTCCTTAGACATGCTATACATCATCGATCACATTCCTCTGTGGCCCCATAATCTCCTTGATCAAAAAGTTTGGATACTACTGAGTTACAAGATGTCATAGCAGAGGTTCTCTTACATCCCAAGTCCTCATTGATCTTGAAGGGATAGGGCCAAAATAGTGGCTATCCTATCTATCTCTAATTTTTGGTCTACAAACTTTAGTTGTTAAATATCCAGAAGAGAAGCTTAAGGGCATTCCCCTGTAACAGAGACAGTAGGCTTAATATTACTGTCTATCTGAATATAAAGCACCTTAGACATAAAATGGAACTGCTATTTTCTAACAACCATGATTATTCTAATATTTAAATCCCTATAGAATGTTAAAAGACAACAATGACATATTTTTACACAGAAATTTAGAAATCAAAACTATATACAACATTATAGCAGGACAATACTGATGACATTTTGTGACATAAATTTTCATCTTGATACAACACTTTTCACCAATAATCTCTATGTAATACATAAGAGGTTTTTACCTAATTGGTTTTCCTTAAATGGGATAGACCTCACAAGTTTTTAGTTAAAGGCAACGGTTTGAATCTGAGAGAAAGTCTTATCATGATAAGTGTAATATTTGTTTTACATTTTGGAGGATCTATACACTTGGAATGGGGAATATACTTAATACATCATGAGATTAACAATTATGAGTTACCATACACATGAAAACCTTTGTTTTTTAAGGTTAGTTTCATACTAAAACCCTTTTTTTTAAAAGAAAATCTTATTGGGGCCAGAGAGATAGCTCCATGGCACAAATTCCTGCCTGGTAAGTACAAGGTCGTGAGTTTGAACCCTGGTCCCGAAAAAAAAAAAAAAAAAAAAGAAAGAAAGAAAGAAAGAAAAGAAAAGAAAATCTTATTATACTTAAAAAAAAAAAAAAACTTTATCTTTTAACCAGTGACCTATTTATTGAGGGTATCTCCTAAGATACTATTGAGGTTGTTGGGAGCTCCTCATTAATGAACAAAAAGATTGGCCACACTTCTTATTGATGAATTGGACTCTTCTCTAACAATTTCTCCTTACTTTTTGCTTAATTAGCTTAAACTTTGTGATCAAGTGTGATATCAACTGATTTTGATATCACTTACATCAGCTGGGAACTTAGGAGAAAGCATGCTTTTGAGTCTCTTTCTCAAATTGTATTGTGAATAAAAGATCAAAAAAGAAAAAAGAGAAACAACTGTTCACAGAACAACACAAACATACACAGAGCACAAACATCTTTACAAAATCAGAATGCACTCAAATCTTGGCCAAGTTAAATTATAATAACTATTACAACTTTTTGAAATTTATAATTATAAATACACTAGTCAGATTTCGTTGTCAATTAGCAGAGATCTCTTATCAGAAAAATTTGGAATAAAATCTTTTATCTATAATGGTTATGCATATTATGTATTTTTATATTTTTTGTTTTAATACTGGTAAAATTTAGCTCAATTATTTTTATATATTTTATCACCTATTTAGATGTTAGATTTCCATTCCATCAATTCCTTCAGTAGGTCCCAGGATGGATCTAGCCTCATCACTGTTAAGTTGTCCATATCTGGCTTCATGCTATAGCCTGACAGTGTGCTCTGGTACCCAAATAGGTCATTCAGCATCTCCTGGAAAACCACAAGCGTACCCTTTACCCCAGCTTAGTAGTGGACTGGGTCCCTTCATTGTCCAGTATGGAGATCCCACCGAAGGACCCTTCCTAGCCTTTTTTCTCTTACTTGATGGAATGCATTCCGCTGTACTTCCATCCTTAATTTTAACAGTGTATACTGAGAAGCAAAGTTGGAGGGATTGATTCCCTCCATTTTTTAATTGAATTTTAATTGATAGGATTTAATTTATAGGATATAGTGATAAACCTATATCCTATATTTTGGAAGAGGAAGCCATACATTTCCTCCCTTAACCTAATATGACCTATCTATGAGGAAAAAAAAAAAAAAGCAAATTAGTTTAACTTATCTAAAGGATAATGATAGTAATAGAAGAAAAATTAACCCCAAATCTAGATGAAGCCAATTAATTGCCACATAAAGTCTGAAAGTCATGAATGGTTGGTCAAACAGTTTGGTGCACAATATATCTTTGCTGAATAAGTTGATCCAAATATAAAGAAGTATAGCTTGTACCCCCCTATAGAGGCCATCACTAGACCTTTTGTTATTTAAATGGATGTCAAAATCAAGCTACTGTTTAAACCACACTACTTTTAGATTGTACTCTAAAACTCTGTAAAATATCAAAGCTTTTTTAACCAATGTTAACTTAGGAGCATAAAACCAGCAGTCAAACTTATTAGGAATTAAAGGAATTTTAAGTAATCTTCTAAAATATCCCCATTATTGCAAATTTTGAGAAATGTGATTTTTTTAAGCAAACTTTTTTTAAAAAATTAATCAATTGTTTGGTACAGGGTCTCATTGTATGGCTTGTTCCACCCTGGCATACAGTACTGGGGATCTAACCTGGGTCCTTGTGCTTGCCAGGTAGATGCTTAGCCTCCAAGCTATGTACTCAGCCTTCCCCCAAAAAGCAAACTATATTTATCTTTAGGATGGAAATAGCCTTTTAATTTAATCGCCTTAAGGGGAAAGTGTAAAAAACTCCTCTCCCTGTGTCCATCATAATGGAAAGAGAGAGAACCACTCCACCTCCAGCCCCCTACCAAGCTCCATTCCTGGGGGAATGGCCTCTGGCACATCTCTAGGTGGGCAGCCCTGCAACTTTGTAGCTGTGCTACCTGGAGGCCATCCACACTTGAATTTGAAAAGCCTTTTAAAATGCTTTTCCTTTTATCAACCAATCCCTATTTCTTAACCTAATATTTTTAATATACTTGTAAAACTTTTATCAAAGAAGGAATGGTCAATTGAGCAATATAAGAGTCTGCTGTGCGTAGCCAGGAAGATAGCTCAAAAACTACCTATTTTTTACCTTTGTTTTTCTAGACTGTGGATGAATAATCTGAGAAATAACTGCTGCCAAGGTGCTCCCTGTACATATGAGGGGCCGGTACCTGCACAAATCCACATCATCTCAGGCAGCGTAGCCTGCTTTTTGTGGGCTCTTAAGACCTCTTTACAATATTTAATTACATTGTCAAAGGCCAGTTGTTGAGCTATTAATTGCTTGCTTCTTTGGCATTTATAATTCTCTCACTAGCTTGCAATAAACATGCAGCAAAATCTTGGAAAGGTTCATCAGGGCCTTGCCGAATGGAAACCAAGTTAAGGGATGCCTCACCCTTAGGAAGCTCCCTCCAGGCCTAATGGCAGCTATCTTTGCTCAGCTAGTTACAACGCAAAGGTCAATCCATTGTGTGAGCAAAGGCACCCTCCCCAGTTGGCCTATCTTTTATAAAGGCTAAACTGTGAACCACATCTCCAGCTGCCTGTTTCATACAATAGTCAAAGAAATTTTCTTTCCACAATACATAATCTCCTCAATTCAAGCATGCTTTATCTGTTCCTTTCCAGTCTTTTGGGGCCATCCTCTCTTGTGCTAGCATTTCTACCAAGCTCAAGTTAAAGGTAGCCACAGGGCCTTAAGTAACCACAGCTTGTTTTAATTCTTTTAAAGCTTTAAAAGGTACAAATTCATGAAAACCTACAACTTGTCCTGGATTATTAGGGACTTGAACTTCAGACACAGAGTAGATATGTTGAACTCCTTTGAGCTGCCCTGCATGTCTAGCTTCTTTTAATGCCAATTGCAAGGAAGGAAAAGGAAATAGCTGTGCCTCCCTTGAAGCAGAAGTTCTGATCTACGACTTCACAAAATTTCTCTGAGCTGCCATGGCCTCTGCACAGCCACTGTGTGCCTACTGTCACTTTGGCTCTGACCACTGGATGTTTTTCCCGGATTTTAAAAAAAGATACTAGCTTGAGCCTAACAAATTTGTGATGCCAGCAACACATATAGCCAATGCCAAGGCCACAGCGTACCATAGTCATGAGCCTCCTACTTAACACCAGCCTCGGAGGACCGTAGTTGGTGGTGCACACCAAAGTCTGTGGCTGCAGGGGAATTCCAATGGGGTCTGTCTAGAGCTGGAGCACTGAGTCCTCCCTGAGCCCACTCTGTGCCCCTCTCCCAGGCTGTGCCATGCTGCTTGAAACCAACAGTTCACAATTTAAAAGAACTTTTTCTTTGTTTATCTAATTGAGCAAAGCTAGAGGGTTTAAACTATCTGCTCTACCGTTGCTCTACCCTCCCTGTCCCAAATGTTTGGAACTTAATTTTAAAACAGTACCCCATACTGAGTCCTTTATGGTAGTCTTAGAAAGTAGCACAAATACAGGAACCAAAAAAAAGATAACAAATATTTTTATATACATCTATAAACATCTATGGTTCTTGAAACTCTGTCCCAGTTTTAATTAACTTATAAACTTCACACATGCAGGGGCCAGGGGTTGGATCTCCAGTGTACAGTGCCAGTCCCACCTTTGGGGCTTGCTGAGATGGCAATTGAGACTGGGTGTGGTGGCATGTGCCTTTAATCCCAGCAGTTGGGAGGCGGAAAACAAGAGGTCCATCTGTGTGGTTACACACTGTAGACCCTGTAGATGCTGCACTAAGTATACAAAAAATAAATAAATTATAAATTTCATTCCCAGGTCTCTTATACCTCTGAAATCTTATCACTGAAATATTTCGCTATACTTTTTTGGATCATTTCAATTTTAAAAAAATAACACATTTTGGACTCATTTTTCTGTATTTCTTATTTATTAATGGCATGCCCTGTAGAAGTAATTTTTGGTTTATTTCTTCAGTTCATGTCCTTTGGTGGCATGAGAGTGCTGACAGTCGTGCAGCCGGGAGACATGAATCTCACGAGGATCCCAGGGTGGTGGCGGCTGGTAAGCAATTTCACTAAGCATGTATTATTTTTAAAACAAATTTGATTCAGTCCAATACTTTATGTACTTTATGAAATGTTTTTGCAGTTCGAGAAAGTGTCAACTACCTGGAGTCTCAGCAGAATATTCTTCTGATTCCCACATCGTTTTCACCATTGAAGTAGTTTGGTACTAAAAATACCAAGTATTTTATTAATTGGTGTTATAAGGTGTATCTTCTAATGGTGCTTAAATTCTCCCAAGAAAATTACTCTGTTTTTCTTTGAAGAAGGTGGTAAGTTAGTTTACTATGTTCTTTACATTTTTTAAAGCTATGTCTATCATTTGTTATCCCTGTTTCAGGAAATAAGAGTTAATTTCCTTCTTGATATTTCAGTATCTGTCATAGGATGAAAATACCTATCATTTGGAAAATAATTTTATGCGGTCCCCAGATGAAAAATGTGACTCTTTGGTTTACATGGAGAAATGTCATTATTCATAATGATTACCTCTTTTTGCATCTTATTTTACAAAATACTTGTCACTTTATTAAAGTCTTGATTTTTTCATTTGTTTCAGCCTATCCTGTTTTTTTTTTTTTTTTTTTTTTTTTTTTTTTTTTTTTTTTTTTTTTTTTTTTTTTTTTTTTTTTTTTTTTTTTTTTTTTTTTTTTTTTGTCTTTTTGAGACAGTGTCTCGCTGTACAGTTCAGGCTGGCCTTGAGTTCAGTTTTGTAGCCCAGGCTGGTCCTCCCGCCTCAGCCTCCTGAGTGCTGGGATTACAGGCGTGCGCCACCACGCCCGGCTAGCTATCCTGTATTTTAATAACCTATATCCAAACAATGAGATCACATTTTCATGATTGTGACCATATATTTATTTAAATTATTAATATATATTATCAATCTTTGCATTAGGACTTATCCCAAGGTTATTTTTTTAGGTTTTTTGCCCTGTAAAGTATGATTTATACTCTTAAGTATGATTCAAGAAAGTACTCTTTTCATGCCGGGCATGGTGGCGCATGCCTGTAATCCCAGCACTCGGGAGGCTGAGGCAGGAGGATCGGTGTGAGTTCGAGACCAGCCTGGGCTACAAAAGTGAGCTCAAGGCCAGCCTGAACTGCACAGCGAGACCCTATCTCAAAAAGACAAAAAAGAAAGGCCTCTTTTTGCTGTGATATAATGTTATTTGTGCCCTTTTTTATGGTTTTTCTCATTAATTAGTTGGAAAATGTTATAAGGCCCTGATACTTGATACTTAAAATCTTTGAAGACTTTGATTTATATATTTGAAAGTATCTTCATATAATTAATTGTAAATTAATTATTCAGTTCAGATCTAGGTTTAATGCTATCTTTATGGATATGGAAATCTTTGCCCTAATAAAAGCCTACTTGTACACTCTAATTCTTTTTCTTATGTTTTATATTTTTATCATCTTCTGTGGAACAACTGCTATAAGGTAATGAGATAGTAGCAACTTGCCATCTTTATTGTAAATACTGTAACATTAAGAAAATAGCCTGCTTATAACCCCAGAATTAGAATTTCTTTAGTACTGCCTTAATGTGGTAGGGTTTTTTACAAACAGCTTTTACTCTCACCTTAAGAGATTTTGTGCTTCCAAGATCTCAATAGACTGTGTATACAGTTGTTATTTTACACTTTAATTTATATTGAAGTGATAATTAATTATGAATTAACTGAAAAGAATTTAAAGTCTAACCACCTTTCATTTATATGACCTTCAAGGTTCGAAAGGACGATAAGACTTCTGATAAGACAAAGAATAAGTAGGACATGAAAATATGTTTTGGACTGATCCAATTTAAAATCCACTTTGTAGATCAAGATTAGATAAGTCTACAGTCTTTTTCCAAAAGTAACATTATTTATGTTATATATGACATACCATTAGTATGGTTTTTAGGAGGGTTAGTATAGTTATCCCTCCTAAACTTTATGAATGTTATTCTAGCACAGTCTTATCATTTAAAGTCATTGAGAACTATTAACCCCGAGACCCAAGTGACTGGTGATAAGAAGGAAACCACAACAAATATTGCAGAGCACCGATGAAATATTTGACACTGTACCATAATGGCCCAAAACTACACCTCTCTTCCAAGAGGCCACAGTCAAAACAGTACTCTTAGTCATACCACATTGCCATCAACCCCATCCATAAGAGAGGATCCAAGGGACTCTGCATATGTCATTTTATTTAATCCTAACAACAAAGCTTTAGTAACAATATTAATAGCGTATTTTATACAGGCTAAGGTTTTAAATTTAAGCAAAAATAGATTCCCTATTATCAAACACCTAAGAAGTGGCAGAATTCAAATTTGTATTATTTTTATTTTTATTCTTGACCAAACTGCCTCAGGCAGTAAATAACTGGATATTCACAATACCTCTAATTTCTAGTTGGGGATCTCCTAAGCTTTCCATGGAACCATCAAGTCCAAATCTGGAGTCTCCCTACCACTCTAGTCTACTATTTGTCAGCCTTTGGTTCCTTTATTCAGCAGGATGAAGCATGGACCAGGATTAACATTACTTACATTTTGCCTGTGACCTTCACATACATCTTCCAGTCTGAAGTGTCTTCCTATAGCACTCTGAAGACTGGAATGTTCTATCTTTTCTGTGTCATCACATGTGTGTTCATAGACAAGACATCAATGTGTGTTAGTGGTGAAAAAAAATCTCAAAAGAAATTCAGATTTATTCTAATTTATGAAGGCTTCAGTCCACAGTTGCTTGGCTCCATTGTCTCTGGGCTTGTCAGAGGCAGAGCATCATGGCAGAGAGAACATAAAGCATAGCTTCTCACCTCTAGCCACAAACAAGTGCAAAGCATGAGAAAGCTAAAGGAAAAGTAAATGGGAACAAAATAGAGTCTTTAAATCAAAGCTCCCAGCTTCACAGTTAAGCTTCACCTCCTAGGAGTCTAACATTTTTCAATAATGTGATAAAATTATGAATCAAAAGAGTTAATCTGCTGGTAAAATTATAGCCCTATGATACAGTCAATCCTTTATCATAGGCCCAGAGTTTTTCTCAGATTTTTTCACAGCTAACACACTGTTCTTGTCTATGAAGACACATGTGATGGCACAGAAAATGTAGAACATTCCAGACAGTCTTCAGAGTGCTATAAGAAGACATTTCAGACTATGGAAGAGGTATGTGAAGATCACAGGCAAAATGTAAGTAATGTTAATCCTGGTCTGTGCTTTAACCTGCTAGTAAAATACAAGCCGACATGACTCAACAAATCATACCTAGTGTCCCTTCCAGTTCCAAAATTCTCCAGTTCAGAGTCATAGTATATTATTGCTCTATGTACAGAATAATCAAATGAATGCTTTTGAAGTTGAATCTAGAATTCATTCCCTAAAATGGAAAAGACAAACTAAGACAAAAGGCCTTCTTATGACTAAACCTTCAAAAGGTAATTGGCTGAGCCAAAGTTAGATACCCTTAGCATCATCCCAGTCCAATTTCTGTCAGTGCTAAGGTTGAAACACTGAAAATCTAAATTTCATTATGAATTGTCAGAGTGAAACCTGTTTTAAATTCTGCTTGCAACATGCATCAGTGGCACTCTCCATCAATGCTAAAGAGTCTGCAGTGCCTCTTTTCTTTAAAGATGAACACATTTGTACTGGTGGGGGATGCTCTCACAGCTTCCTCGTGGTCTTTACTTGTGATCTCCTGACATAAGTTCCCCCTCAAAAGAAATCATTTGGAATCATACAGGTTTTCATTGAATTGAGTGAAATCACATAGGTTTTCTTTGAATTTATCAATATGGTGGCTTTAAGAAGGATTTTGAACATTGACAGCTGTATAAAGAGGGGCTAAAATTCCCAAAAGCACCATATTATTACTTCAAGCCCCTGCTATTCATTGCAGAAGTGACAGCTTGTTTAAGCTCAGGCCACACCTGATAAAGCGGATCACTCCATTCCACTGTTTGTCCTTGTGTCCATTCCGTTGGTTCTCAGCATAGTGAACAGCCTCGGTTACATCAAACCCTCCTTTCCCCTGGGGCATAGAAGACAAATATATATTGCTCCTTGTACATCCAATGGCTTAAATTATAGGATGGAGTAGTTGCAGAAGGGTGGCACAATATGGACAAGCACCAGATTGATGCAGGCCCACAACTGGCAGGACAGTCTATAACCAGACAGGTGGGGGGTTCCAGGGGCAAGAAAAGGAGAATGTCAGAAGGCCATTTACCTGGCAGCTCCAGTAAGCACATGACGGAGGAGTACAGGGCCTTTTGGTGAGCCCCATTGAGATACTCTTCACAGCTAGGTATCAGTAAAGCCTGAAAACTTAATGTCTTCCCTCAAGGCATTTCTGGAATTGGCAGCTTGAAGCCAGAGACAGTGGTCATCTAGCAGAGGCATGAAGCTAGGAACTTTGGAGAATGAAGAATAATCTGATGTGATGGTGACTCAGAATGCTTGGTAGTGCCTTTGTTCCACCTAAAAACTAAGAAAGGCCATGCTGGTATCTCAGCTCCTCACTACCCAGAGAAGCTGGAAACACTGGGTCTTAAGGGCCATTGAGATAGCTCAGCGGACTGAGTGCCTGCTCTGGCAAGCACAGGGACCAAGGTTCAATCCCTGTTCCTGCACAACACACTGGTCGCTGCTTCTGGGGCGCGCTGTACTGGCCAGCTAGTCCGGGTATAGTGGTACACACTTGTCATCCTGCCACTTGGAAGGCTGAAAACAGGAATCATTACAAGTCTGAGCTGCATAGTGAGACCCTATACCAAATATGTAAATGAAAAAAAAAAAAAAAAAAAAAAACTGAGTCCTGGTTGTATCTCACACAAGTGAATACCTCACGTATGATATTTCCCTCTCTGGCCTCAGTTTTCTCATCTGTAATTTGAGGACTGAAAACTGATGAGCTATACAACCTTAAACTTATGAAAACAAAACAAGAAAACTACAACAGCTGCGAACATCAGAGGCAATAGGAGCCATTACTTCCCACCATCAATACAAACACCATAATTATCTAAATCCTTGAAATTCCTCAAACATTGTACATAGAGACTTCCATAGACTTTATAAGTAAACCAAAGTCTTTCCATTTAGAACTGAAAATTTTATCCTTTAAAAACTTAGAATCAGAGCCAGTGGGATAGTTCAGTGGACTAAAGTGCCTGCTTAAGAAATCTTAGGCAAAAGCACAGGGACAGCAGTTCAATCCCTGCACCACATGCTGAGCCTGCCTTGTCCCCATGTCCCCCTAGTATGGGTGTGGTGGCGCATGCCTGTAATCCTGGCACTGAGGAGGCTGAAAACAGGAGGATCACAAGTCCAAGCTGCATAATGAGACCCTGTAAAATCAAATACATACTAAAAACTAACAAACAACCCCTTAAGATTTAAAAAAAGTCCTTGGTTCTACTATTCTGAACTTCAAAGTAGAAAATTATCACTCAGTGTATAGTTATCTTGCAGATAATGATATCTTGGCCAACACTAGTCTCATAAGCTTTTATTACATAGTGGTATAATATAAGTACACTCTATGTTGTTCACACGAGGGTTAAAACTGCCTAACAATCCATTTCTCAGAATGCATCACCATCATTAAACACCCAGCTGGAACTCTATGAGAAAATACCATGCTAAGTGGAAGGAATACTTTTGTCAATCAACAAATAAGGTAGCTAAGAGCTACAATAGCAAGATACCACATGCCTGCCTGGCTCTTGAAGTTCCTGGGGGAGAGGATGGGAAAAATGAAGAAACAGTAGCTGAAGTAGTCAAAAGGAACCCTCTCTTTTCTCAGATGGGAGAAAAGGAAACTGCCTATCACCATAGGAGCATTTATTTGTATATTTGAAAAAGTTAGTGTCATGCGACACAGGCTTGCCTAGTAACTAATAGCTGGGAGGGTCTCTGGCTTGGTGTTTCTCAGGACTGAAGCAGTTTGAGTGCCTCAGGTGCTGTTTGTTCTCCTGCAGGCCATGCTCTGCTCCTCACATGTATGATCACTTTCCAGCCCGAGCTGCCCAAGGCCACATAGTTAATAATCAGCAGAATCAAAACTGATATGCAGGTTGCATGCTCCAAAGTCATGCTCTTTGCATTACCTACATAATCTGTAGCGAACTCTCTGCATACCGTTTGTATTTAATTTTATAGTGTATAAATTTACCTTCTACTAATCAATTGAGTTAGCATTTAAACATTGGCTTGCAGAGCCAAGGAGATAGATAGATCATCAGACCCAGTGCCTGCTTAGGCAAATGCAGGGACCAGCTTTGATCTGTCGAGGTGGCCCCGCCCACAGGCATGCTGAACAGGCCAAGGTGACCCTATGTGGTGGCATAGGCTGCAAGCCAGCACTGGGGACACTGCAAACAGAAGGATTACTATGAGTCTGAGCAGCAAAGTGAGACCTTGTACCAAATACAAAAAAAAAAAAAAAAATGAAGACAAAGTGAAGTAAGTCTTCCCTGCTTGATAATCATTTTCCAATCTACCTATCAGTGTGAGTTAAATAGCAATTTCGAAAAGGTCAATTTCCCACCAAGTCTATATATAAAGTGCATCTTGCATAGAATCTTTCATATTTTAGAAGTTTAAAGAAAAGCCATTATATAATGGTATAATATCAGTCTCAATTCTAGTACTTATTTTTAGTCTCACAAATAACCATGTATCTTCAGCAATAATGTCATCCACATTTCAGAGATATTACTGTAAGTCAATATTTGGTTTGGTTTGTCTTAAATGTCGATATATTTATAGATCTCCTTTCTATGGTTGAGCGGTCCATTATTGTTTCTTAGGACAGGTCAGCAATTGTCTTGCTTCTTTGATTGCTATTATTATTGCTGACTTACTTCTGCAGCCAAGATGATAAGAGTTATCTCTGTTTATTTGTTTGCTTTGTCGTTTTGAGGCAGGGTTTCACTATGCAGTTCAGGCTACCTTTGAGCTCACTTTGTTGTCCAGGCTGGCAGCAATCCTGCCTCAGCCTCCTAAGTGCTAGGATTACAGGTAAGTGCCCGCATGCCTAAGTTATTCCTGTTAACTGGTTTTCTCTGCTAATATCTGGACTGTCCTTAGAACGAGGTACTAGCCCAAAAACTGCAGCCTCTCCACCAAAATAAAGACGTTAGACCCTGGGACATGAAGGGTATGCCTAAAAAACAGATATTTATGAAAAAAGTCACCATTCTAGCAGCAACACCAGCAAACCTACAATTTTACAGGTTGTATGGCTTAGGCTCCCTTATCATAGGGATAGAGTATGAAATCAAAATCTTGCCGGGCATGGTGGCTCACGCCTGTAATCCCAGCACTTGGGAGGCTGAGGCAGGAGGATTGGTGCGAGTTCGAGACCAGCCTGGGCTACAAAAGTGAGCTCAAGGCCAGCCTCAACTGCATAACGAGACCCTGTCTCAAAAAGACAAAAAAAAAGAAATCAAAATCTTCATCCTCCAAGTCAACAGATGCTATCCATAACTGGAAAACTATTAAATACTGGAAAAAGATAAAAATTCATTAGGAGAAACAGCTCAACAATGTTAAGAGAGGTTATTTTGGGATAGGAAGCCCTGTGTGAGTGTGTGAGGTTTTATTTTCAATTTTTTTTTTTTTTTTTTTTCCTGGACTAGAGTTCTAACTCACGACTTCGCACTTGCCAGGTAGGCACTTGGGCCACGGAGCTCTCTCCCCAACCCCTTTCAATTCTGATAGAACTAGTAAATTTCACTCTGTGAATTTCTCATATGATACCCATTCATTGGGCTCCGGTGAAATTTAACGTCTGGGTGTCGATACGGCTGCCCAAGGACAGGCTAGCGTCTGCCCCAGTCTACCGCACCAGCCACACCCGCGACCCCAGCGTCCCGCGCGGCCCCACCACTCGCCTGCACGCGGCCTCCAGACGCACAGCCCCGCGGAACGGGCTACCGCGCCCTAGCAAACCAGGGCTCCCACCCGGCTCCACCGCACCCCGGCGCCTAGAGCCTCCCGGCTGGGGCGGAGCCCGGGCAAGCCCCGCCCGCCGCCCCTGCGTCCTTGCCGAGCCCTGCGGTCTGGAACTGGGAGAGCCGCCGCCGCCCGCTGCGCTCCTCTCCGAGCGAGCCATGCTCGCCTTCCGCAGCAGTCTGAGCAGGGCGCTGGCCCTGCGGGCGCGCGCGCCTCAGGTACCGGCCGCGGGACCGCGCCCGAGCTTGGCGGGGGTCGAGGCTGCCGCGGGACGCGGGGGTTGGGGGGGCGAGCCCCGCACATGCGCACTACTTCTCCGTGGGCGCCGCTCCCGGCGCTAACCCGGAGCCCTAGAGCTGGGCGGAGCGTGAGGTGGAGGCGGCGGGTGGGTGACGCGAGTCCGAAGCCGAAGAGGGCGGACTTTCCGTGTTGGGTGCCAGCGGGTCCCCGCGAGGCTTGCCTCTGCAGCGCCGCACTTACTGGTCCCTGGGCAGCTGGAGCGGCAGCTGCCGGGTTCTGCCGTGCTTCCTATTTGACCTAGGAGTCCTGATCCTCTGTCGATCGCTTGCCCAGCCGACCTTGCTATTTTTAAACCAAATGGGTAAATGCTGCCCACCACAGACTGTAGTACTATGTGCAGGTTGTACCCTATCAGATTCATTACATTGTCATCCTGTTTTTAGAGGGGGGACGGTTTTGAGATTCGAACCAAGGACCTCATGCTTACTAGACAGGAGCTGTGCCAGTAAGCTAAATTTCTGGCCTCTGCAGTCTTATTTTTGACCGATGATTTATTTCACTGAGTAAGAAATACTTTGACATAATAATTGATAGTTCTTTACAAATTAAAAAAAAATATTCTGTAAGCAAATGTTTTTATTGTGCCTTACAAAACATGCGTGCAGAATGAGTACAGTTATGGATGCATCAAATAAGTACATACACTATTGGCTAAGGATAAAGTCTCTGTTAATAGGTTTGAGTGAAAATAACTTGGGAAAATTTTAATTGCTGTGCTCAGGTTTAGGAATATTAACATTCAAGTATATTGCTGGGAACAGATTCTCAGTAAAAGTGGCCACAGTTCACTCCGTTAGGAAACCGTAGCAATGAATTTAATAAATTTGAGAGTTTGTTTGGTTGATATTTCTACATAAACACAGTACTATAGAGAGCCCAGAGGAGAAAAACAAAACATAAAGGTCTACTGAGCGTCTCTTGTTCTAGGCTCAGATCTTGTTGTAATGGTCACAATGAGTCCAACTTCCCCAAATACTTAAATTTGCCCTGTCTTCCCCAGGTGTGCTCATCTTTTGCTACGGGGCCCAGACAACAGGATGGGACGCTGTATGAATTTCGAACCTATTATCTTAAGCCCTCAAAAATGAATGAGTTCCTGGAAAATTTTAAGAAAAATGTTCATCTGCGGACAGCTCACTCTGAATTGGTTGGATATTGGCGCGTAGAATTTGGAGGCAGAATGAACAAAGT
>PVJA010033053.1:0-23753 GCA_004027025.1 Myocastor coypus
TTTTGGTCTTTTTGAGACAGGGTCTCGCTATGCAGTTGAGGCTGGCCTTGAGCTCACTTTTGTAGCCCAGGCTGGTCTCGAACTCACGTCGATCCTCCTGCCTCAGCCTCCCAAGTGCTGGGATTACAGGCGTGCACCACCATGCCCGGCCCACTTTTTTTTTTTTTTTTCAGATGGTCCGAGTTATCTCAGTACGCAGGGTGCTTTCATTAGGGCCACCAGGGCAGGAGGACAGGGAGCTGCTGGTTGTGTGCTCTGTGCCCTCCACTGCCTGAGAGCTTCCTCACCATACTTAGGCTGCGGTTAGCTCAACAGAATTCTGCTATGAAGCCAGTTTTTCCCCTCCTTGAATTATTTCTGTATTGATTTGGTGGCATGGGGCTATTTTTCCACTCACTTCCATTCATTCCCAAAAAGCTGTACGGAAAGTCCCAGAGCTGAGGAATGCTTTATCTCACCTGCCGACAGTGAAGGGTGAACTGAAATATGGAAAGGTGGAAAAGGAGCGGTGCATACGGAAGCGCATAGTTCACCTCTGGTGCTCACCTCAAAGTAACTAAACCTCACAACTTTTTAAGTTCTTGGAGTTTTAAATTGAGATCTTTTAAGAATCATCTGCTGAATAGTGATTCTTACCACCAGTGTAAATGTGCAAATCAAAAGTAAATTTCAAACCAAACTAGGGAATACATGTCCCACTCAGTGAAATGGCAAATAGGCATTGACAGAACAGTCGGACTTGCTGGCAGAGTGGTCAGATTTTAACACATTAGAGCAATAGAGGTACATTGGCCCTTGTCCTGAGCAGAGGCCCGGGCCCGCTGAGGAAAGTGGTGCCCTTGTGGGAAGGGACTCACCTCTTCTTCACCATTAGCATCTGTAGTACCATTAGCACTTGAGTAGGGACGTAGGGCTCCCTGACCAGATTTTGGTGGATTGTAGCAGGACAGTGGACACACTGGGGGTGTGTAAACTAAGATGCTAATAAGTAAATGGAAGGGCTAGTCCCATTGGTACCCTTACCCAGAGTACAATATTGTCTCAACTTCCTTAGGCATTTCATTAAGGCATAGGTGAGCAGGGAAGGCTTGACAGGAGGTAGGCTTGGAACCATAACAGGGTTTAGATGGTGGATGTCAAGGAGGAAGAGGGTGTTTTAGACAGTGTGAGCAGTGTCCAGACAAGAGGCTCTGCGTTCACTTGGGATGGTGGATGCAACACGTATTCATGAAGATGAGGGTTTAGGGTGCAGCTCGTTGGAGAAGGGCCCTCTCTTCAGTAATGTAGTCTTCATCCTGTTGGAACTGGGTTTCCTGTGACATGTTGGCACAGAGAAGAGGCAGAGAGCAGCGTGTGACTCAAGCAGAAATGAGTGTGCAGAGAGCAGGGAATTTCATCACGGGTCTGGGGTGAAGCTCAAGAGCAACTAGGTGCCGAAGCAGAGGGCCTTTGAGTATCTTGAATTCTTTTTTTTTTTTTTTTTTTTGAGACAGGGTCTCGCTATACAGTTCAGGCTGGCCTTGAGCTTACTTTTGCAGTCCTGGCTGGTCTCGAACTCACACTGATCCTCCTGCCTCAGCCTCCCAAGTGCTGGGATTACAGGTGTGCGCCACCACACCTGGCTCTGAGTATCTTGAATTCTGCACAAGATCTATCAAGCAGTCCTGAGTCAGTGATGCTTTATTTATTATTACAGGAATTTACAGTTAAAACCCTAAAGATAATCAAGGAGTTCATTGCTTTTTATTTCCACTGGAAAATTTAAACCAAACAAAATAGAAGGAAGGTCTGAATTTGTCACTGTGGTGTGCAGAAGAACTGGACGAGCCCTCTGTCTCCTTGCTGAGACAAAATACCTGGTGTACAGAATTAAGGAAGAAAAGGTTTATTTAGGTCACAGACTACAGTTTATGGTCTCAGTCCATACTTGGCTGGCTCAAAGACAAGGTGGCACATGGCAGAGGGCAACAGCTTGTAGTGGCAGAAGACAGCAAGAGAAAAGCAAGAAGGGAAGAGCAGGCGAAGAGCAAGCCTCTTTCCCTCCCTTATATTGTGTGCAGGCTGCCTGCTGGGGCAGATGTAGCACTCACGTCCGTAATCCCAGCATTCAACCAGGAATCAAAGACTCTAGAAGCCTGCCCCGTGACTACATGCGGCTTTGAGGCTTTGTCTGGGACATCTAGACACAAGCTGTAACACCTTGGCAGATCCCATACAGCACCTTTTATTCCACCCTACAGTGGAGGTCCAAGTACCCATGAGGCAAAAGACCCTCAATGGATTGGGGTGGGTGGATATAAGGAATACTGTGGAGAAAGAAACAACAGCTCCTGGTAGCTGATGTGATGGAGAATGAGGAGACTCCTGGATGGCGTTCAGTGTTAACCCTGGCCAAAGGACCAGGAGCCTCATGGGTCACCTACCATAAATAAATGAGACAGGAAGGGAGCTGGTTCTCAGGCAAAGAGGCAAATTTGGATTTTTGATATGTAGGATTTCAGTTCCCACCCAGCTCTCCATATACCACATCCACGTGTTGGCCAAGGAATTGATGGTGGCTTATCTAGAGGAGTTCTGGAGACCCTGAGGCCAGGCCAGGCCTGCCCTGCCAGGGCTTCTAGTTGGGTCTTTGGATTTTCATGGAGATATAAAGATGAGGATTACGTTTTATGTTTAGAATGAGGAAAAAAAGACTTATTTTAAAAGTTGAGGAAAAAAAAAGTTGAGAAATAACCTACTGAATTTGACATTGTGGACTCATTTGTGGTAAGATGGAAATCAAATAAAAGCCAACATTTGACTTTTTCTTAAGTACAGTTTATCTGTAAATTTCTTTAGTTTGTCTAGGTTTTATTTGGCAAAGATCTCTGTTGAGGAAAAAAAGAAGCAGTATATATTGCCATCTAGAAGAGACTGCGACCATGTGCAGCCATCATCATCTTTTTTTTTTTTTTTTTCTCTTTTGGTCTTTTTGAGACAGGGTCTCGCTATGCAGTTGAGAGCTCACTTTTGAAGCCCAGGCTGGTCTCGAACTCACACCAATCCTCCTGCCTCAGCCTCCCAAGTGCTGGGATTACAGGTGTGAGCCACCACGCCCAGCTGTCATCATCTTTTTTTTTTAAATTTATTTACTTTTATTTTTTTATTTTTCTGGCAGGCTCAGCCCACTGAGCTATCTCGCTGGCCCCCATTCTTTTTTCAAAGTAGTCTTAAAATCTATTTCTTCCCCCAGTTGTGCAGAACTGGGCTTCTCTATGAACCCAGCAGCCACTGTGGCATTTTACCTGGTCACCGCATAGTGCTAAGAAGCAGTCCTGTCTGGCTGTTCCCACCTCTGCCTTCCTGTACCCAATGTGGATGAGAACTTGGCCCTCCGCCAAGCCAGTGAGTGTGTGCTGTTCTTCTTCCTCACCGCTTTTGGAGTTAGCACAGAGCTTTACCCTTCCTGCTTTTCCAGCTGTGAAATCCATTTGGCGTGGGCTCCTGGCAGCAGCAAGAGAGAGAGTGGATTTCCTTAACAAGATGGGAGCAAAGCTGGAGTGGGGGCAAGGACTGATCACAGTTCTCCAGGACCTTTTCTGCCCGCTTTTAACTTTGGTCCATTGCATAATGGATAAAAGCATTTTAGAGCAAAACGTAGGCAGTGAAGACAGGACTTTAGTTTCATCGAGCTTCTGCCCTTTTAATTTAACCCTGTGTGTGTGTGTGTGCATGTGTGTGTGCATAAGCATGTGGAAGCACACCAACATACATGTTTTAGTGTTTTAGGATTGGCAAATCACTGGTTTTATCTTGGATGTTGTGTTTAATCTTCTCTTCAATGTTACATAGAATAAAGGTTTAGAGAAGCATTACTACAAATGGTCTAGCTTGAGTTTCTTTGCTCTGTGAAGTTTTAAGATACTTGCTGTGCTGTGGGTCAAACCCTAGGACCTCACATGTGCTGGGCAGGTACCTACCACAGCTCTAGCCCCTGTTTCATTTTTTTCAAAAACGCTGCACAGTGCTCTGCTTTAGCTTCTTTCAGTCAAATTATGAGTACGAGTTGGTTGGGCATGAATTTTGTGTTAATTAAAGAATACATCCATATTTTCTGTGATACTTATGAATTTTAATAGCTCAAGAAAGTATTTTAATATGGGGCATGACCTAATTAGAGAAGTCAAGTCTTGATGTCTCTTAGGTAGCTTTATAAATTTTAACTGTTATGATTATAATTTGTTACCTAATTTAGTTTGTATGGAGTTTTATTATGCTTTTAGAGATATAAAAATAATATATGCTTGACAAACATGTACAAAATTGAGAAATATAGTGGTTTCTATAGAAGTAACCATTGATGTGTTACAAACATGTACGTGTAGACCATTTAAAATTTATATGACTTGAAGATTATGTGCTCAAATGAATAGTTCATTCTTAGCAAAAAGTAATGAAAGTAATGTAGAACTACATATGTATGAAAAATGTAGAAAACCAAAGCACATGGAACTGCTGTTAATCTTTGGACTGTTTCCTGTGCACGTGTGCACAAATGTGTATGTAAAAGATACGTTGTATATTTAGATTTGGTTCACTTTTCGTTGTTCTAGTCAGTCAGGAAAGTTTCCTTAAGATTTTACAATGATAGGGGCCCGGCAGGATGGCTCAGTGGTCTAAAGCGCCTGGTTAGGAAAGCTTAGGCGGCTGCAGGGACTGCGGTTTAATCCCCGTCACCACATGCTGCGCCAGCCCTGCCCTGAGGGCAGGCTGAACCGGCCATAAAAATAGATAAATAAGCAAACAAAAACACTGAAACAAGAAAAAAAATAAATAAATAAATAAATAAATAAATAAATTTTTAAAAATAAAGTTTACAATGATAATGATACTGGTTATTCTTAACCAAGATAACATATGCAACTTAATCCATAGATCAAATTTCACATATGCACTTTTCTTCCTTAAATTTTCATTTAAAATTTTCAAATAAGATAACGTAACTTACAAGCAATCAGATTCAGAGTTTTGCAGCCTCCCATGTAGATCCGGAACCTCATATTGAGCATGGTCCAAATTACAGAGTTATTTTTCCCCATTGCTCAGACCACCCTGGCTGGGGCAGAGTCAGTGCACCCATTACCTTCACTTGTGCAAAGCATGTTAGACAAACAGTTGGGGAACTGAAGTATTTTCCAGGGAGCTATCTGGTTTTATCCAACTTCTGGACCGTGTTCATATTCCCCCCCTTCCTAGAAAGAGGATCTAAATTTATTTAATATGATTTCTCTTGGTGATTGAGGCATTTGCCCAAGATTGAACAGCAGCTAAGAGTTAAGAAAACTCAATAGCCTAATTTTTGCATTAAAAATGGCAATATTCTAAGATACAGAGTTCAAGATTCTCTAAGCACTGGTAGAAATATAGGTGGGGCAAAACTGACCGTGAGTTGACAATAATAAGAGCCATGTGATAGAAATTTTAGAATTCATTACATCATGCTCTTTACTTTTGTGTATTTTGGATTTTCTATATAAGTTCTATCTCTATCTCTATGTCTATGTCTATGTCTATCTCTATCTCTATCTCTATCTCTATCTCTATCTCTATCTCTATCTCTATATCTATATCTATGTATTTTGCAGAACTGGGGATTGAACTCAAGTCCTTGCATTTGCCAGTGATTATTCTACTGAGCTATCTCCCTAGCCCGAATATATATATATACATACATATGTTATATGTATATATATGTTTTAAAAAAGAGAGAGACAATAATTATAGTGTAGGGTAAGTGGTGGATTCAGGAAGAATTATAGTGTCAGTGATTTATTTGAGTAAACTCAAAAAATCATGCACACAGAGTAAGGGAAACATTGCTACAAATGAGTGATTTCACCTTTCTTTTCTTCATCAAGCTTAGGAGCACGTTCATCTAAGCGCCTCGGCGTGGCACGATGAATTTCCAGAGATGCCCAGCAGTGTCCAGCGCTATTCTCAGCGGGCCTTGGACACTCCTCTCAATGAACAGTGGGTGGTTCACCCCCCTCCTGCATGAGGGAGGGCTCGTGACTGACAGGAGTCATGCTGTTAGGTATATGCTAGAAAGATAAATACATCCTTCCTGGACTTGCTCCTACAACCCCACCTCTTACTGGGGGCAAGCCCAAGCCACCCTGATCATGCTGGATGGAGCACCATGGCTGATCACACCGGTGTAGGACCCACCTGTCAGATAGAATCAATCTCCAGCAAATGGGAAATGCGTGAGCTTTTCGATGACTGTGCCACCCACCTGGTCACTCCTTGCTTCTCAGTCTGCACCGCCTACCCTCATCCCAGGCTACAGTGTGGCCAAGGCTTTTCTGCTGTCACTCTTCTGAGTTCTTAACCATAGACTCTGGTTGCATCACGAAGTGCTCCTTGAGTTATGCCATTGTGTTCAGAATTATTTATCAAATGGCACTAGGAACTGAAATACACAGTATCTTTGGGAGAACAACATGTTATTTATCAGTGATCATTTTTTCCCCTTGCTCAGAAGCTACATGCAGAGCTGGCCAGATAGCTCAACAGATTAAAGCACTTACTTAGCAGATGCAGAGGCTGGGTTTCGATCTCTGTCATGCCATGCTGGTCCTGACCCTGGGGTGTGCTAAGCGGGCAACTGAAACTGGGTATGGTGGTATGCGCCTGTAATCCCAGTGCTTGGGAGGCTGAAAATAGGAGAGTCACCTGAGTGCCGTCTACCTAGTGGGATCCTATAGACCCTGTGCTAAATAGATAATAATAATAATAATAATAACAACAACAATAATTTTAAAAAGAAGCTACATGCATACTCAATGACTGTGTTTTGATGAAGTTTTGTGATTGCCATCAACATCATGATGTCCAAATCAGGAAGTGTGTAGCAGACCATCTTGTTATCTGAATTGGAGAGGGATGGCTGGCAGTCAGGTGTGTCTCATTCTTTCTCTACTCCTCCCCTGTATGTGGCCTGCTCGCCCTGCTGGGCTTCACAATTTTGCCTTTTGCCCTCTCCCCTTTATACTGATTGGCTTGTGGCAAAGAAGCGAGCAATATGCTCCGAAGTCTGGACAATGGAAAGGTCATCTTGGAGCCTTTGTTGTTGTACACATTACTGCTATTCCTTCTGGCAGCTTCCATCTTACTGTCTTGACTGCATGTGTAAGAAAAACATCTGTTTTTCTCAGTGATAAAACAAAAGAAAGAAATTGTTTTAAGACCTGTGCTATACCTGTATGCAAGGTGTTCGACCCAAGGGCGTTTCAGAGCATCTGCCAGCTGGCGCTCTGCATAGATTTCATTTTATGGGTTCTCTGATGCATTCACAAACTTTTGCTATGTTTTTATTAAACATTCTATGCCATAAATATTTTATAACATGCATACATGTATGATAGTAATTATTCTGCCCTGTTGTCATTGATGTCCTGTGACACCTGTATATCTCATAGTAATGGAATTTTGCCAGTGGTCCTTTGTGTTTTCTCAAAAGTTTCTGTTAGGTCCTTAACTCAGTGGACAATCCTATAAGCTTCTCCCAAGTTGTATAATAGTTTTACTTTAGAGCATGCTTCCTCTAGAATATACCTCCACATGATGAGTGCACTCATTCTTCCAGTGATAAAATTAAGATATGCTTTGAAAGATTTTGTCACATTAGAAATATCCCAGTAATGCCAGGCGTGGTGGCGCATGCCTGTAATCCCAGCACTCGGGAGGCTGAGGCAGGAGGATCCCAGCTTGGGCTACAAAAGTGAGCTCAAGACCAGCCTGAAATGCATAGCAAGACCCTGTCTCAAAAAGCCCCCCCCCAAAAAAAAAAAAATCCCAGTGTACGATCTCCTGCTTGAAGGTTAATATGCTGTCCCTGGTAAAATAAACATTTTGCTTAAAAATGTTACCTGCCTGCATTATAACAAAATGAATTTTAATGTATTATTCATCAAACCTTAGCTAATTTCCTGAAAAAGTAGATAAAATGTAATCAGATACTTGTTACAGATAAAACATTACCATGTTAAAATGAAATGCTTAAAATGTCACTTCCACATTCTAAAACATTCAACGCTTTATATGCAAAGGTAGATGGATTTTGCCCAATGTACTTTTAATGTTATATTTATGACGTTGAGAAATGATTAAATAAAAATAATATCTATGCTAAAACTATTGGTATATAATAGAATGAAAAGATAATTTCTTATTGTGTTCTACTACCTAGTGAGGTAGAAACAGAGCTAAAAAACAACAGCAACAACAACAAAAAAAACCCTTAAAAGAGTGGATTAGAAGGGTAAATTCAGTCAGTCCTCTTGGTTGATAGGTACAGAAAATCATGGGCTACAGCTTGATTTTAAATGGGCACTTTCAGAGACAGTATGAGGGGAACTAAAAGAGATTTATCATTATTCTAAGATTTAAAGTTTAGAATATCAACAATTGATGGAAAATACCTGTTGCATGTTCCATCTAAGGCATTTGATGTTCAGAAAGATAGTGATGTTAAGGTCAAGTGCCTCTGTTATAGGGAATAATATCATTAAGCTTCTCTTCTGGAGAGTTAACAATTTAAGCTGGCAGATCAAATAATTAGAGAAAAAGAAGGGATACAAGAATAGCCAATATTTTGGACCTGGCCCTTCAAGGTCAGTGAGGGCACAGGACATAGAGAACCTGTACTGTAACATTCTATACCTCAGTGGAGTCCCAAATTTCCTGTTCAAGAAGATTATGGGACTGCAGAGGAAAGTGATCAGTGATGTACAGTGTGCCTAAGGAGAGTCACCTAGAGGGAAAACATTCTGTCAGGCTTTCACAGAGAGCAAACTGGTCAAGCAATGGCCATGACTCATCCAGATTGCTGACCCTGACAAGAGTTCTGCAAACCATTGTACATAGTTTCAGGGTAAATTCTGAGGTGACCTGACTGACCTTGCCAGATACAAAAATTACTTTTTTTTTGTAATATAGGTCTTGCTTTATCTTGGTCTTGACCATCCAGCAGAAAAGTCTAACCACAAGATATAAAAAGGAAAGCCATATTAACATGCTGACCTGTAAAAGGCTCAAGTCAACAGCTGCTGATAGTGCCAGATGAGCTGATAATTCACTACTGATATGGACTATTGGATTATATATTCAGTGACTTTCTCTTTGTGCAATGAAAAGAAAGTTCTGTACTAGTGCTGTTCAGATGAGAAACCATGTCTGTGTCTTATACTCTGAACAACTATGACAAAGACAACAATGTGCAATGTATTAATTTTTATATCTGGCCTTCTAACCTGTTGTAAAACTGTCATTGCTATTTCTTTCACATTAATATTAAAATAAACTGAAAAAAAAAGTTTCTATACCAGCTCTTGAGCAGAGAGACTGAGGACAAAAAGCTTGAAACTTGTACTTCTGTTTACCTCCTGTTCTTAATTGCATATTTGTTAATTGTACCTAAGTCTGAAGGCCTATCTACTGGCTCTGGAATTGGAGTAAAACATTTTCCATGTACTGTTTTGTAAAAATGGTACATAAAGATTGGCACAGCATTATGAGCAGCGGCATCAGTAACAGAAGGGAGATGTTAATGAGGAGGTTCTGGGGAGCTCCACATCACTGGCTTTGTTTTTATAACAAATAAGGACCTGGGACTAGGGGGCGAACTGGTTGGGGCCTGGCACTAGGTGGTGAGTGAGCTGGGGCCTGGGACTAGGGGGTGAGTTAGTTGTGAGTCTTCTTGGGCTGCTTATTCACAATTGTCCCTTTCTTAAATGCATTCATTCTTTCACATCCCTGCCCCCCTTTTTTGTAGGAACGGGATTCAAACTCACGATCTTGCTCTTGCCAGGCAGACAATTGTGCCATGGAGCTATCTCCCCATCCCCCCCTCCCCCCATGTTTCTATTGTGGTGAGAAACTAATGAGTAACAACAATAAAAACTATTACTATAGGGCCGGGTGTGGTGGCACACGCCTGTCATTCCAGCACTTGGGAGGCTGAGGCAGGAGGATCAGTGTGAGTTCGAGACCAGCCTGGGCTACAAAAGTGAGCTCAAGGACAGCCTGAACTGCATAGCGAGACCCTGTCTCAAAAAGACAAAACAAAAAACAAAAACAAAAAAAAAGCTATTACTATCAACTCCATGTAACCTAAAACATAACCCCACCACAGTTTCAAAATGTATTTTTTAAAATTTAATTTAATTTTTTTTCTTGTTTCAGAACTTTTGTTTGCTTATTTATTTATTTGTATGGCCGGCTAAGCCTGCCCTGAGGGCAGGGCTGGCACAGCATGTGGTGCCAGGGATCAAACCAAGGTCCCTGCAGCCGCCTAAGCTTTCCTAAGCCGTGCTTTAGACCACTGAGCCATCCTGCTGGGCCTCAAAATGTATTGCTGACCACATGAAACACTTGCTACAGCAGGTCTCCATGTATGGAAGCACATTCAGTGTGACATTCTGTATTTGGACAGGCCAGGCTCCTACTGTCCAAGTACATTGTGACTTTACTCTGAGTTGTGCTTATTTTGCTGCTAGTCTTGTATTTCAGAAAAAGGTTTTCAGTGCTATGTGATTGTGTGAAAGGTAAAATGGACAACTTTAATAACTGAGCAATTAGAAGCACTTGAGGGTGCATCATTACAGATCCTCTGGCTACTTCCTGAATGCTCTCCAGAGAGCAATAAAGCACTTTGTAAAGCGCATGTGCAGGTCTGAAAGGTATAGCCATTGTTAAGGATAGCAGAAGAGGGGGCTGATGATATGGACCTCAAGGGGAGAGCACGTGCCTAGCATGCCTCAGGCTTTGGGTTCCAATTCCAGCAACAGAAAGAAAAACAAGAAAGTATATCACGATAACATTATTAGAGAATCCTAGGTGACCTGGTATTTCAAACTTATATAGAAATAGTTGCTTTTTCCTCTGAAGCAGCCCATCATCCTGCTTACCACTTAAAGTGCAGAGAACCATTTCCTATTCATGTCTGTGAACCACACTTTGATAAGTACCTTTATTTATACCTGTATTAATTTAGAATTATTCTTCATGTAAAAAAATAGCAGTGTGGTACTCTGGTGTACTACTAACATATCTCTTTCCTCATAATTATATCTAAAGCTTTTCATAGCACAATTTGGTGTTTTACTACCTAAAACTCATTTCAACCCCCTTTTTTTTTCTCACTATAAGTAACTAGCTTATCTCTCACCTTTTGTTTTAATTTCATTTTTTTTTTTATCTTTTTTTTTTTTTTTATTTCAGAACTTTTGTTTATTTATTTATTTTTATGGCCGGCTCAGCCTGCCCTGAGGGCAGGGCTGGTGCAGCATGTGGTGCCGGGGATCGAACCGCCGTCCCTGCAGCCGCCCAAGCTTTCCTAAGCAGGCGCTTTAGACGGCTGAGCCATCCCGCCGGGCCCTTGTTTTAATTTCAAAAAGGGATGTAGCATTCTTTACAATATGAGGACATTGTACTACATGATTTTGTCTGTGGATAATTTGGTTCCTCTGCCTCTCCCTTATGATTATTCCATATATGTGTGGCATACATTAAGTGTTTTGTTGATCACCTGCATGCTGAGAGTTTTTTTTTTTTTTTTAGGTTTTTATTTTTTTGGTAAATGTTCAGACTTGCCAGTTCATTTGTGCCACAAGACAACTCCATTGTGATTTTTTTAAAAAAAGTCTAACTTGAAAGGCTTAGGGCAAATTTAGTATTCTAGTGATGGTCCAAGTATATCCAAAGAATTATTTGAATTATTTCACCAGTCCTCTTCATTTAAGCCAGTGCCCCCCCAGTCAATCGGGGATTGAACTCAGGCCCTTGTGCTTGCAGGTAAGCACTTATTCTATCTCCTTAGCCCCAGTCCTCTTCATTTAAGTTGTGCTTTTCTATAATAAAGTTGTTAGCAGCACCTAACAATGAAGTTGGGGAAACAGTTCAATAGCAAGAGATCATAGTTCTTATTTTTTAGGAGTACGTAAACTTTTTCCAGAACAATGCATTTCTGCCCTCCACTTCCTCCCACAGCATAGCCCAGTGCCCCCCAGATTTCCCCGGGCCTTCTCACACATCTGCTTGTCTTTTGGGTGTGCGCCTTGTGTTTGGGAGTCTCATTAACCAGCATCTGTTCTGTTTTAGGAGAAACCCGATGCCAGTCCCACGTCACTTCAGCTGCGGTCCCAGATCGAAGTAAGCACAGTGACTTTCTCATCGTCTAGTTTTGCTTCTGCCTCTTTCTCTTAAGAGATGCTTTGTGCCAATCAGAGGAAGCCTGCTGCTCCACCCACCCTGACAGTGCCAATCTGCTCTCTTGCAGGAGTCACTGGGCTTCTCTAGCGCCGTGTCAACACCTGAAGTGGAGAGAAAGTAAGTCTGTGTTCTTTTGCCTGACCTGAGCTTCAAGAACGTGTGTTTCAGGTCCAAACTGATGGAGGCCAAACAGGGGCGGTGGTGTGTATGTATAGCTTGAAATTTGGTGGTGTTTTCGTTTACATATGAATGAATACCTGTGTCACTGTGGTTGAGAGCATGTTTTGTAATCCTATCAGCGATGCCTTAAACCAACCATTGCCCCTTATTTTCAGTAGGGGTGACTTTAAACAAATGGCTGTACATCAGAAGTTGGCACATGCCCACCAGCCTTTCCTGTTAAAGGGAATATTTTTGTTTCCCTGTCCTAACTTGGACCCATAATTTCTACTGTCATGGGAGATAATGTTATGTTTTATCTTGTGTTCTCAATATTTCTTTTAGGCAACTTAAAAAAAAAACAAAAACAAAAACAAAAACCACAGAAACAATATTTTTATAACGTTTCTCTTTCCTACTTTTTTTCCATCATAATTGTGCTAAATGTTCTATGGGTGAACTTCTGAGGTAATGAAATTTAAAGAAAGGCCACCTCTCTAAGCAGACACTTCCTTTGGCATGCAGCCATCTGTACCATCTCATGCCAAGTGAAGCATAGAAGTGGTTCAGGAGTGAAGTATTTCTGGAATGAGAAGCACACATTGAGCGAGAGTTTGAGTGTGTGTGTGTATTTGTGCGCTCATGCATGTGTGCAGAGCAGCTCTGCCTAATCCATCCACGTGTGCACTGCTGGCACAGAGGTAACTTCAGGGAGTGGAGGCTGCTCTGCTCTGCCAGGACGCTTCAATTCTGAGCCTGTGAGAGGCAACGCTGGTCTGCATCACGCCTGAGGAATAGGATTGGGAAGAGCCAGGAGAAACCTAGACCATTGCCCATTTGGGTTAGAGAATAGCTACACACAACACACACTTTCTTACTTGGGCTGTTGTAACCTTTCAGGAACCTAGGGAGGTGGAGACTGACTGGGAGAAACAAGATTTAAGTTGTTGTTGATCTTGAACTTGGAAGCACCCTAGTTGTGTTAAGGTGCTAAGTAAGTGTGCCTAGATCTCTCCTGATCCAGTTTACCACAGTTGTTCTCTTACAATCTCGGGATCCTTTAGGAGTCGAGACAAGTCTGGCCTTCCACCTAGGAGAGAGTGATTCACCCAGTTTGTACTAACCTTAGGCTGAGCACTTCTTCCCCTCAATTGTGGCAAAGTCATTCTTTCCATATTTGTGTCCTTGGTATAATATGGCATGACTACTATGGCCAAGAGAGAGACGGATGGCCTCCTGAGGTTAACAAAAATATTCAGCATTCTCTGGTCTCTGTCTCTGTCTCTCTGTCTCTGTATCTGTGTCTGTATCTGTCTCTGTCATTGTCCTGACACCTCCCACCTGCTCCATTTGTAATATTGCCATTTTGTCTTCATGTATTTGCTACAGAGTCTACAGGGTCGCAGGGTCTCACTACATAGATCGAACTTGTAGTGATTCTCCTGTTTTCAGCCTCCCAAGCACTTAGATTACAGGCTTGCATCACCATGCACAGAGTCAACTGCCGTCTCAATGTGCCCCCAGGGATCAAACCCTGGCCACTGTGCTCTGCCTAAGCAGGAGCTTTAGTCTGCTAAGCTATCTCTGGCCAGCCCTTTGCTTCTGTTTTTAATGGTTTGAACATAGTGATGCACACCTGTAATTCCAGCTGCTTGGGAAGCTAAGGCAGGAACGTCCCAAGTTCAAGTTAGCCCCATGCCAGGCAACTTAGTGAGACCCTGTTTCAAAATTAAAAAATAAAATGGGCTAGGGATGAAGCTCAGTGATAGCACATTCCTGGGTTAACACCTGCACCCCTCAATAATAAAAGTAAAGTAAAAACTATAAAAAAACTTTTTTGGAAGACTTTTCTTTTCTGTATGTGTGTGTGGGGGGGTCCTATAGCATGGTCAGATTGTCACTACTAGATCAGACTCATAGTGATCCGCCTGTTTACAGCCTCCCAAGAGCTGGGATTATAGGTGCACACCACCATGCCTAGTCACAACTGCTGTCTCAGCATGTCGGGGTGGGGGTGGGGAGGGGTAGTGGGTGAGGTAGTGGGTGGGTGGGGAGGCAGCATGGCAGGCTGGGGATCAAACCCCAGGCCCCATGTGCCTGCTTGCAGGTGATTTAATCTGCTGAGCTATTTGGCTGACCCTGGAAGACTTCTAACTCACATAAAAGTTGCAAAGTTCTACACACTTGTGTGGTCTTCCTTTCTGTCTCATTCTGTCTTCTCCCTCATTCTTTTTTTTTCTCGCTCCCTGAATTCTTTCACACCTCTGCTCTCATCTGCCCATTGCTGAACCATTTGGAGCAAGTTGCATGCATCGTGACCGCCACCCCCGAGTGCATCAGCATGCATGTCCGCCAGAACCAGAGTTGTAATAAAACAATAAGCTTTAAGTTATCCTAATATGCATTTTTATTCAAGCTTTTCTGATTATCTCTTCATTGCCTCCTATCACAATTGTAAAAACTCAATTACTTAAAAATTAACCTTGGCATTTGCATGTCCTGCTTCTTCTGTCAGAGCTAGCCTTGATGCCTTTCTTAGTCTTCCGCGATAGTGACACTTTTCATGGGGAAGGCTAGTTGCTTGTGAGCCACTCTTTGTTGTTTGGAGTTTCTTTGTTTCTTCTCTTTTTCTCTCTGGGGCATTACATCAGGAGGCACATGATATCTTTTTGTCCCATGATTGGTGACATGGAATTTTGATTGTTTGGTGAAAGTGGCATTTGCCAGGCTTCCTCTGAGTGCTGCAGCTTTCTTGTTGTAATGAAAAAGATGCTGTGGAAGGTAATCTGAGTCTGTGTAAATATCCTGTTCCTCATCAAACGTTTACCTACTGATTTTTTTTTTAAAGAATTTTTTATTTTATTTTATTTTTTCTTGTTTCTGAACCTTTGTTTATTTATTCACTCATTTTTATGGCCAGCTCAGCCTGCCCTGAGGGCAGGGCTGGCACAGCATGTGGTGCCGGGGTTTGAACTGTGGTCCCTGAAGCCACCCAAGCTTTCCCAAGCAGGGGCTTTAGACCACTGAGCCATCCCACCAGGCCCTTTACCTACTGATTTTATAGTTTTTTAAATGATTCTTACCTGAATCAGGTTTGAACATAGTGGTTACATGAAAGCGACATTTAATTCTTAAATTGATGGTTGTTTAAATTATATCTTCGACATGGACTTTATTTTCTTGGTTTTAAAGATGACGTATGAAGTATCACTGTGCCAGCCCTTAGTCAGAAGATACTCTGACTGCTTTGATGTACTATTTATGTTGAAACTTTGGTTCTTTGTATAAGTGCAAATGTTTTCAAATAGAAAATCCCATGATTCCTCCCATAGAATGCTTGCAGGTAGCCTTGCAGTTGAATATTACAACTATGCAGGGTAACTGGGCAAACAAGCTGATTGTGTCTTATTAGTGTCCACAAAGTGTTAGCCAAACAAAATATTGTTCTGCCTCAGAGTATTATGGGCAGAGATGTCCTTTTGCTTTTTATTCAAGAAGCAAGAGAATCAACAAACAGAAGTACACGCATACTGCGGCAGTCCCTCTTTGGGACAGACGTAGCTGAGGAGCCCACTGAGGATGGAGTCCCTGACCCATGGCTTCTCCTGGATCACCAGTCTTCCCCCAGTTGTCTCTGGGACCTTGCAAATCAGTCTCCTTCCCTTCTTCCAGCTAAAATCTATTCAAACAGAGAGATCAGGCATGAGTTATGATACAAATATGTTTCTTAAAAATATACCACTTTTCCAAGCAGTGTTTAACAGCATTTAAAGTCTTAAGTTACAGGAAATCAGTTTTAACCAGCAGATGTGGCAGCAGTGAGTCTTTTGTAGGAGAAGACAGGTTGGAGAATTCCAACATGTTTGACATCACAGCGCCTGGGTGGGTGAGGCTCCTCGCCTCTAGGTGTGTGGCCCACACACTTGTAGGCACATCGAGAGAGACAGGAGCAGATGAGTCAGTAGAAAGAAAGAATGAGTGCTCTCTCCCCATCACCAATTTGACAAAATCTGTGTTTCCAGTGGAATATAATAACAAGCCAAGGGGACTTTCATTTGAGTCTCTTCTTTTTATATCTATTTATATATCTGTTTATGACTACTGAAGAGACCCTTGAGTACTTTACCATGCATCAACTTATGCCAATGTTGGATTTGTGTCAGCCGGCTTGAAAGGGGAACGTTAGCTGAATTGTTTGTCACCAGCTAATCTCAGAAATATATAGAAAGCAAGGTAAGGTTGTTAGGTAGGGAGTTGGAAAGTATCTTAATAATGGTGTCTGGCGGAATGAGGACAGCTGTGAATGGCAAAACCTGATGCATCGTTGGCGTAACAAGCATGGAGCTTATGAGACATATCTTTGTCCTATGCATGGACAGGGTGGGTCCAGGGCTGCCCCCTAGGCCCACAACTGTTTAGGAACCCAGAATCCCCCTACCTGGCCCCACGGCTCCTCCTGACCTCAAAGTCACTGCTTCATCTTTAGGTGTGAAGGAGGAGCAGAATGAAGGGAAGAGGACAATAGGGCCAAAGCCACATCCTTTACAGAAGCTTTTTCAGGAATGCTTACACAGCCCGTCTAGTTTATTCCCCCAAGTTCGTCACACAGCAGCGCTTTACAGGACACCTGCTTAGGTGCCAGGGAACAGGGACAGGTAGCTGTGCGGAGCTCACAGTTGAAGGCTGAGAAATGCAGTGAAAAATAAAATGTACCTTGAGCAAAATAATGTGCTCGTCTTAGGAGCAGGGAGATGTTCCGTAGGAAGCTGGTGTCACGTCCCGTAAGAGCTCATCTGTATTAGTATACATATAAAACAAGGCTCTGGAAAGTAGCTAGATTTCCAAGAAATAAGCAGCATATGTTGAAGGCCGCCAACAGTCTGAGAGGCTATCTGGTTATTTCTTGTAGTTGAGTTAAATGGACTGGGGATTGGAAAAAAGAGAGTGGCAACACAGGTAACATGTACTGATACTATGTACGTGAGCCTGCGTGAGTTAAAATTGTCTTGTCCCATGCTTAGAGCGACCCTGGGAGGGACGCGATATGCTGTCACTCCCTCCTCTCTATAGATACAGAAAGGGAAGCACAGAAAGATCAATAAGTTGCCAGGGACTGTGCAGGTGCCTGTGCTCCTGACCACCAAGCTGGGATCCCAGAGCATGCTTAGTTGTACTCCTTTTGCGGAAGGAGAGGTCATAGTCCAGTTTAGTGTATTCACATTAAAGGAATAGCAGCAGCGAGAACCTGCACTTTGGTGCGTGTGGAGCTAGGAGGAGCCGGTTCTGTTGCCAGGCAGGCAAAGGCTGGTGCTCATGTATCTACAGAAGTTGCACAGTCCAAAATAAGCCCCAAAGCCTCCCCACAGCCGGGACTTACAACTTGCTTTGTAAAAAGCAAGACTTAGAAAGACTTTCTAAGTCTTTCACTAGAGGTGAAAATTCACTGATTTAGTTTCACTTTTTTTCATATCTATGATTATATTTGAACTGTTTTATAGCAGAGAAGTCCGATATATAGCATGATGGAGATGGCAGATAAATAGAAGGGGAAGAAGGCCACTGAGCAGTGGAGTGGCTGGGTAGGTAGGGCAGAGGTGAGGAAGGTTCCGGGCAGGCATCTACCGCACGTGGGCAGTTCTCTGTCCAGTCTGCTTCACATGGGCAGCTGAAGACCCTTTCCTTCCCCTAAGAGATCTCTTTCTTTTTGGACATGGGGGAGAGAAGCCCCTGGCTGGGTGCTAGATCAGGTCCCCTGACTCCTGTCTCCCCAGGTCACCTGCTGCTCCCCGAGTGCCTGTGCTCCAGACCTTTCTCCTTCATCTTCCCTCCCTTCCTCCCTCCATTTCTCGCTCCCTCTTTGTGCTGGCCTGCTCATCCTGTCCCTGGGCCCTGGCCTGCAGCACAAGCAGGAGGGGAAGCTCCCAGAGTTCCCAGGACAGCTGATCATCCTCGGAGGCGAGCTGAGCCTCTGACATGGCTCCCTGCCCCTTCCCTGCCCCTCTCACCAGCTTACCTGGCCATGCTTCATTCTGCCCCTGCAACTTGGGTCCTCCAAGAGGTTTGCCCTAGGCTGGACTGAAGCTGGAGCAGTTATTTCTATTTCAGTTTTTCTTTTCTTTTTTTAAAAAAGAATGCCACTCTGAATATTTGTGTGCAGGTCTTTGGGCACTCATATATTTTCTTGAATCAATTAGTTATATTAAGACCTAGTGCCGCCGGGTGTGGTAGCTCACGCCTGTAATCCCAGCACTCGGGAGGCTGAGGCAGGAGGATTGGTATGAGTTCGAGACCAGCCTGGGCTACAAAAGTGAGCTCAAGGCCAACCTCAACTGCATAGCAAGACCCTGTCTCAAAAAGACAAAAAAAAAAAAAAAAAAAAAGACCTAGTGCCACTGTCAGACAATGCCTCCATCCAAGGTGTGCAATTCAGTGATGTTTATTATATGCATAGGTGATGTGCCACCATTAACAGCAACTGTAGAACATTTTTGTCACCTTAACAGAAACCCCATGCCCTTTGCTGATAACATTCCTTTCACTGATGAACCCTAGGCAATCATCAGCTTAATATCACTATAAATATAACTATTCTAGACATTTTATATAAGTGGAAGGAAGGTGCCCTTTTGAAAGAAAATTTATGGCTGTAGTACAACATTCAGAACAGAGCCTCGGATCTGATTCTTGAAAACTTTGTATCTAGCCTTTGGAAATTTGTAAGAAGTTATTCTCGCCAGCAGGCATGCTCCTGGGCTTGAGGAGAGGGGCTCAGGCTTCATGGGCTCTGTGGAGTCTCCTCCCTAGGCCAGGCTCTGCCTTGCGATCACACTGACTTTGTCTCCAGTGTGCACAGGGCGTTGGTCTGCTCCTGCTTACACATGGGTGGCAGAAGTCTACAGAACACGGGGTTGTCTGTGTGGGAAGGAGACCAGACTCTCGGGAAGACCTGATGGGACTGTGAGGTGATTAGGAAATCCAGGTCAAGCTGCATCGCCTCCAGATGAGCCTCGTGCATCCCATCCTGCATCCTGTTTGTGACAGAGCTGCAGGGCGGGTGCACAGGATGCCAATGTCTTCCTGTGGGGAAGGTGTCTGTGTGCCCTGGGCCCTGGCCCTGCATCTGTGTTCAGGAGTGAGGAAGTCACATGGAGGCAAACCCTTAGTGAGGGGGGCAGATCGACGGTCCCACCGCCTCATTTCCGCGTGGCTTTCCAGTTGGGGCTTCCGTGTTCCTCTGGCTTAGCCACCTTCCGTTTTGTGACCCATCCTGAACCACACCTTGCATCCATCTGTTCTGCCTGGGTGCTGCTTGTGCTGCTGGTACGCACTCCAGAGCGGGGCAGAACAGTGCCCGACCTAAAGCGCTGCTATTGGGAACACTGCCTTTGAGTTCTCTAAGCCTTTGGGCTCCTAATCAGTTGATCATTGGAGCACAGTAAGAGCTCCTTCCAGGGCATGTGAATACCCAGCCCAGAGCCTTGCTTCCAACAGGGGCTTGCTTCCCCTCACCCCTCCTTGCCCTTATCTAGCAGTGTGTGTGGGTGTCCTACCTCAGCCCACTAGATGACGCCCACTACAGAACCTGTCCCTGTCCACGGTCATTAAAAACCATGTCCTTCTTCCACAGCCTTCAGTTTCCTTTCTGATGTGACTATAGGGAAAGGGGGTCTGGTAAACAAAGCCGTTTTCTTAGAGCCCGTGCTGTTCCAGTGTTTGTGTGCACACATGTGCGTCCCATTGCATGCATAGTTGAGGGGCTCAACATTCCAAACCTTGGGGCCTGGGCTGGGAGCAGCTGTGCCAGCGTCCTCTGCCTCAGCTGTTGCGACTGCAAGCCTTGTTGCCCTTCGCTCCGCCTGGTGAGGGAGCCCGCAGCTGGCCCAGCCTCAGCTGGGGGCCACGTGCCTGGGCGCAGGCTGCACCAGTGGCGGCTTTGTATGCCCTTGCTGCAATTGCCAGGGACAGGCGCTGCCACCAGGACTGTTTAATATATGGCTGGGGCCGCTGTTTGTTCTCTCTCCTGCATGAGCGGTGACAGGATATTGGGTCAGAGATGGAGGATGGCAAGTAAATAACATTCCGCCACTGGCAGGAAGAAGAGAAGACTTGTGCAGAATTTATGGAGCGGGCTCTCTGTGTATCTTCTTAATCCTCCTGACAAATCTGTCTCGATGGCATTTTACAGTTAAGGAAATGAAGGTTCAGAAAGGTTAAATGCTTTACCAAGATCACAAAGCCTGGGTGAGACAGAGGTAGGATCCACATCTGGGACTGTTTGTCTGTGAGGACCCGGCTCCTTATCAGACACTGCACCACAGGGACAGTCATGGGGGATACACTTCAGAGAGCCCCTGGACAGCTATTAAAACTGAATTTAATAAACTTGCAGGTTTTAGCCGTCTGGACACATATGCAGGCTCTGGCAAGAGGGTAGGACAGGAAGGAAAACTAGCCCCCTGCAATCTGAAGAAGACATGAAAAGATGATTGTGTGGCGATACAGAAACCATCAGGACAGAGGAACAGTGGAAGGGAAGGCAGGATGGGAACTGGGTGGGGGTGGGTGGGAGCCTGAGAACCTGGTAACAGCAGCAGTTAGAGATTCTATTAGAGAAGCAGAGTGTTAAGGTAGAGTGAGGACTTCAGTGTAGGTTTTGGCCTCATGCATTTGTGGGGGTTGGGAACACAGCCCAGGCTGGGCCACGCCTTCTATGTGGGATGATACAGCCTGTGGCACGCAGGTCTAAAGGGGCTGCAGGGATAGTGAGAGAAGTAGAGGCAACTACAGAAGCCAGGATGATGAGGCCTTTGACATCTTTCAGCACCCCCTTGCTTTAGGGGGTACAGAGCTCCTGCAGGTACAGATGTTGACCAAGCCATGGGACTAAGGCTTGGAGAACCTGAGGGAGAAAACCAGCAGGAATATAAGTTGCCAGTCTTGTCACCAGTGATCAAGGCAAGCAGGGGCATCTGCCTTGAGCCCACACTGACTTTGAAACATAGAAAGAAAGCGGCTGCTGTTCTACCTCTGTTTCCAGATCCCATGGAAGATGTCACTTGTGGCCCATGCTAACCTGGAGCCATGCAGGGAAAAGAATTCTGGGAAAGGAATGTATTCCTCTGAGCTGCATTGTCAGAGCTCTGGCAGAGGTTTGCACAGAGAGTGCAGATAGCAGAGAGGGTGTGCAAAGCCGCGCCAGTCTGAGCCTGGGGGGGTGGACATAGCAGCTCTGGAGAAGCCTGCACGGCCAGCAGGGAGGTGCCTGCAGGTTGTCCTTCTGTTGATTGTCCTTTTATGTGTGCAAAGGGCCATCAGCAACATGGGGGTTGTGCTGAAGGTCTCCAAGAAGCGGGAGGCCAAAAGCACGAGATTCTGAAGGTAGGAACCGTGCCGGGCCTTTCTTCCTTCCACTGTCAGTTCTTTCACCCAGCGGCCAGTTCTCTCACCAGGTCTTTCGAGAGCGTGTCCTGCATGCCAGGAACTCCTGGTGGTCAAGCCAAATCCACCACCCAACCTTTTGTCTATAGAGGCTTTGTCCAAATAAAACCTATAGTCAGGATAATGGCCAAAGAGCTTGCCCACTTGTACTATTGAATTGTTCTGTGGTCTTTTCTGAAAACCTCACTTGAACAGTTACTTACTCAACTTTTTTTTTTTTTTTTTTTAGAATTTTATTTTCTTGTTTCAGAACTTTTGTTTGCTTGTTTATTTTTATGGCCGGTTTAGCCTGCCCTGAGGGCAGGGCTGGCACGGCATGTGGTACTGTCCCTAAAACCGCCTAAGCTTTCCTAAGCAGGCACTTTAGACCACTGAGCCATCCTGCCAGGCCCTACTTACTCAACTTTAAGGCGCCAAGAAGGCAGAACTGGACTGTGCTCCTGTCTTCATAGGGTTCAGCTGAGCTTCTGAGGCATATCCACCTTCAGAATTGCCCCAAGGGTTGTAGACAAGACTGGTCCTCGGGTTCTGCCCAGGCCTGATGGACTAGGTCCTCTAGCTGTGGAGTCGTAGACATTTGAAGTTTTCCAAGACATTCTTAGACTCCTGGCTGTACTTTATAAATCATTAGCAAAACAGGTCTGTCAGTCAGGTTCAATGCTCTGATTCTCCAGCACCGGTAGAGTTTGGGGGTCACGAAACTGATACTGGTTATAGGCTACTTCATCACTGGGGTGACACTGGCAGAAGTGCATGGTGCCTGAAGCACCTACTCCAGATGCCACTGCACACCCACTTTGGATAAAGGACAGACTCAGCAGGGGGAGGACAAGGAAGAACGGAAGGGTGAAGCTGACCAGTCGCCCTCCATGGTGAGTGAACGCAACGAAGATATTCTTTCCCAATCAGGCGCTTTAGACCACTGAGCCATCCCGCCCGGCCCGCAACGAAGATATTCTTAGAAAAATATCTGAGAGGAAAGGAAGGCTGGAGTCTCATTTTTACTGTGTTTATACCTTCACATGTTTTCACCAGCTGTGTCTGTGAAAGCCTGAGGTGGGAGTGGTCCCCCTAGAGAGGACCCCAATTCAGGCCTACATAGTGTTTGCGCTGCAACTAGGAGAAGCGGGCAGGTGGTGGCTCCCTCAGCAGTGCCTGGGAGGGAGTGATCACCCTTCCTCTGGGCAGGGACAGGAGGAGCCCTCTGTCCCCAAAGCTCCTCCAGCACTGGCCTTCAGAGGTGTCTTCACCCACTTCCTGGCTGTCCCTGAGAGCAGGTGACAGAGAAAGCCTGGGCAGCCCACATGTCCTTCCTGGTCTTTTGTGCCCAGACTGTACAAGTGGCCAGTGTGGCTAGAAGCTTCGCGATGATGAATGAGCTACTGTTTGTTTCCACTGAGAAAGTTCTGACCCGCTTCTAGAGCCAGCACCATGGAAACCGGAGCGGGAGCTCATTGAATGGAGCCTCTTTTCCTCCCCTCTTCCTTCTCCTCTTTTCTCTCCTCTGTCCACTCGAGCCAAGGCTGTAAGCCCTACAACCTGCAGCCTGGCTCTCCCTGTGGTTCCAAGTCTCTGATAAGAACAGAGTCGCTTTCCTTCCCTAGGCGGCCTCTGCCAGGGTCAGCTGTCCTGTGCTCTCCCTGTGCCAGTGTGGCAGCCGTCCACTTGCACATCAGTGCCTAGCAAGGCCTGCATCCTGCGGGCCACAGCCGAGTGGGCTTTGAGAGGCCTGAGAGGAAGCCCTGCCACCTGACTGACTCTGCCTCTGTCCTCAAACTTGTCAAGAGCCATAAAATGAGAGCACTGCCTGAGCTGGCTCTACCCAAACTAGAAGGATCACAAGAAATTCAAGGTCTTTTCTTTCTTTCTTTCTTTCTTTCTTTCTTTCTTTCTTTCTTTCTTTC
>PVJA010033054.1:0-23633 GCA_004027025.1 Myocastor coypus
AGTTCTTTTTTTTTTTTTTTTTTTGGGACCGGGGTTTGAACTCAAGACCTTGCACTTGCCCAGCAGGCACTTGAGCCTCGGAGCTATCTCCCCAGCCCCCAAGAGTTCTATATATTGTATCTTCCAGCAAATTTAGGGTTTCTGTTTTTTCTTATTTTATTTATTTTATTTTATTTTATTTTATTTTATTTTATTTTATTTTATTTTATTTTATTTTATTTTATTTTATTTTATTTATTTTATTATTTTATTTTATTTTATTTTATTTGCAGTACTGGAAATTGAACCCAGGGCCCTGTGCTTGCCAGGCAAGCACTTATTCTACTGAGCTATCTCCCTGGCCCTGATTTCAAATTTAGATCATTGATGCATTTTGATTTTAGTTAAGTACATTGTGAAAAGCCAGGCATGGTGGCGCTGGCCTATAATCCCAGCACTTGGGAGGCTAAAGCAGGAGGATGGGTGTGAGTTAGAGACCAGCCTAAGCTACAAAAGTGAGCTAAAGGCCAGCCTGAACTGCATAGCGAGACCGTGTCTCAAAAAGACAAAAAAAAAAAAAAAGTACATTGTGAAAGATATGCATCCAGGTTTAATATTCAGCATAGAAAAATCCAGTTTTTCCAGCACTATTCATTAAAGAGGCTATCTTTTTTGCACTTAATGTGTTAGGCTCCTTTGTCAAATGTCTTTTTTTTTTTTTGTCTTTTTGAGACAGGGTCTCACTGTGCAATTCAGGCTGGCCTTGAGCTCACTTTGGTAGCCCAGGCTGGTCTCGAACTCACACTGATCCTCCTGCCTCAGCCTCCTAAGTGCTGGGATTACAGGCGTGCGCCACCATGCCCGGCTTGTCAAATGTCTCTTGGAGGAGTATGTGTTTCATTGATCCTCAGATCTCCTTGTGGTTTTTTGCCAGTATCGTGCTGTTTGTGTCACAGTAGCTGTGTAGTGTAACTTTAAATCAGAGAGTGATGCCTCCAACCTTACCTTTGTTGCTCAAAATTGCTTTTGCTGTTCTAGGTCACTTCTGGTTCCAAATAAATTGTACCATTGTTTTCTCCAGTTCCGCATGATACCCTATTGTTTTGCTTTTTTGTCTGAAATTGGGACTCATCCTGAGCTCACTTTGTTGCCCAGGATAGTCTTGCACTCTAACAATCCTCCTGCTTCAGCCTCCCAAGTGCTAGGATTGCAGAGGTATACCACACCAGCTTCCTATTGGTATTTTGATTGGAATTGTGTTTAATCTATGTAAGTTTGTTTGTTTGTTTGTTTTTTTGAGACAGGGTCTCACTATGCAGTTCAGGCTGGCCTTGAGCTCACTTCTATAGCCGAGGCTGATCTCGAACTCGCACTGATCCTCCTGCGTCAGCCTCCCAAGTGCTGGGATTACAGGCATGCGCCACCACGCCCGGCTCTATGTAAGTTTTGGAAGCATAGACATTTTCACTATATTGGTTCTTCTTACCCAAGAGCAAGGGATATCTTTCCACCTTGTAATATCTTGTTTAATCTTTTTCAAGCCAGGAGTGGTGGTGCATGCCTGTAATCCCAGCACTCAGGAGGCTGAGGCAGGAGGATCGATTTTAGTTCAAGACCAGTCTGGAGTACAAAAGTGAGCTGAAGGCCAGCCTAAACTACATAGCGAGACCCTGTCTCAAAAAGATATAAAAAAAAATCTTTTTCAGAGTACTATAGTTTTTAGTGTATAGTTTTGTCAGTTTCTTTCATAGATTTCTAAGTATTTTTTGATGCTATTGTGAAAAGTATGGGTTCCCTAATTTCTCTCTCAGTGAGTTTGATATTCCTGTGCTATTGTTTTTTGAGTGTTGACTTTGTGTCTGCTATGTCGCCAAATTTGGTTATTAATTCTAGAAGTGTTTTCATGGATTTTTTTTTTTGGCATCTTCTGTGGAGGTGTTGGCCAGAGATATGCCTGAGATAGAAATGCTGAGATAAGGGAATTTTGGAGGCCCCAAACCTCCTGGAATGCACGTTTGGAGATTAAAAGGCAACCTGCAAGTAGGACCAAAAGACCCCACCCTAAGGAAAAGATACCCCAGGCATCCCACCCCACCTCTGACCCATCACTTAGACTGGGTCTAAGGTCAGTCATGGTGCAGTCCGAGCTGATCTTCTCCCATCCTTCCAGGCACTTCATTCTTTTCTGGGTGTGCTGCTTTCACTCTACCTTCTCTGTAGCTTCCATCTTTTGTGGAAGCTCCCTCCCATCCTTTGAGACCTACTTCTTTTCCTTCACCCAGTTGTTTTTGAAGTGTCTCAATTCCAGATCCTGAAGAAGGTTGTACTTTGGTGCTGTTTTATTTTTAAACCAAGAATTGAACTTGGAACCTCAGACTTGCCAGGCAGGCACCATGCCATTGAACTATCTCCCTGGCCTGTTTCCTGCTAGCTTTACACCAACTTTTAGCCTCATTTTTTCACTTTTTACTGAGTGTGACAAAACCCCATGTATTGAAGGAGCACATAGCATCACGTGTGGAGACCCAGATATGCTCTAAACACGTAGCACAATCATCCTACAGAACATTTCCCTCACCTCCCACACCAAGAGCCATTCTGAATTTCCTCTGCATTGCAGCATTTGATTAAAGCCCAACCCAGAAAATTCTCCTATGGAAAACTGCTCAACAGCTCCCTGTGGCCTTAGGTCTCAGAGGCTCCACTGGGCCCCACAGGAAGCTGGGGCTGATGGGTCCTGGTGGAAGCAGGAGCAGCACCCAGGCCAGCAATGGCAAAGCCTCCCCTACCTCAGCTGGCTGTGGTGAGAAGAGCACATGAGCAGATGCGACAGACCTGCTCAGTTGGAGTCCAACCCCGTCCGCTGGCTGTGGAGTTACCCTTCCCCCCAGCAGTGCAGCATACTGGTTCTGCCCACGTGCCCCAAAGACCAGGCACATAGGGACTCATCTTCCCCACATTTAATCAAGAAACATCAGGCTGCAGACAAAGATCTTAGGCCACTACAGAAGAGAGAACTGGGTGTGGGGCCACATGATGGGCCCAGAGTCCTCTGAGGAGCAGAAGACGGGAAGCAGCAGGCAGGAAGGCACTGCCGCCTGGCTGGTGGGGCGGTGTGCCCCAGGGCTGCTGAGGCTGTTTCTGGGCCATGGGAGTGCAGGGAAGCCTGAGGAAGTTGGGGAGTGTGTGTTGGGGGTTCCCCAGGGCAGGACCTGATCCAAGCCTGGTTCTATTAGACCCTTGGGTACTCAGAGAGAATTGGTCACCCAAAGTAAAACACTTGTCTGGTGCAGTGGCCTGGCTCTGCACACCCCATGGCACGGCATCACTCCACTCAGTATTGCTGGCCACCAGGTCCCTTTCTGCATACAAGGGGGCCAGCCAGGGGACCACAAGGTACCAGCATCCTGTGGCAAGGCATACAATACATCAAGGAGGAGGGCAACTGGGATGGTGCCATCGCACAGAGAACACGTGTTCACAGGTGCAACTCCAGGTGGCTGTGAATTTAATAAATAGAAGGTCAAGGTATAAGTAGCACAGAGGGTGGGGTGTTTCCAACCTCTGGGCACAGGGCTAGGATGGTGGGGTATTGCTGCTGCTGGAGTAGAGGGTTTGGTCCTGTCACAGCCTCCCCCTGCGGGGCCCAAACAAGGCACTAAGGAAGGGCCCAGGTACACCAGGGGCACATTGGCCTGGTGGCCTCCCCCAGGACACCTGGGGACCCAGGCTGGAGCAACCCCTGCCTGTGATGGTGACAGGAGGCTGGCTCACAAACCAGAAGCCCCCTCCTCACCCCCCACCCTCAGCTGCTGCTGGACCCAAGACTGATGATCAGCTCGAGCTTCTGGCGTAGCTTGTGCTTCCGGCAGGAGGCGTCTCTGTCCAGGGCGGCGAGAAGCTGGGGAGAGGGGGCTCCTTAGCTGGGCAGGCGCAGAGGAGGCCCACTCCCTCCCTTGCAGAGCCTGTGGTCCCTAGCCCACGTAAGCGCTTCCCTTCCAGCTCCACCTGACACAGCTTGTTTTCCCTGTGTGGCCCCTGCTTGCACTCAGGGCTCCACTCTTCATCTTTTAACAAACCCACTGTTCTGGTCATATTGAAGTGTGTCCTGCAGCCTCATGGGACCACAGGCAGGGCCCTGGAGTTGCCTGGATTACAGGACTCTTAGGAGCAGGGTCTGGGGTAAGAGGCAGCCTGGGCATGGCCTGGCAAGGGCTCTGAGGCTCTCTTCTGCTCCCTCGTTTCTGCGCCCCATCACCAAGTTGTGAGCAGCTCTCTTCCACCAGGCCCCTCTGCCATGCTCTTCCGCCTTGGAGCCAGCTGATTTTGGATGGAAACGTAAACCCACATCAGCCTCTCCTCCTTCACAGTGCACGTGAGGCCGAAGTTACTAGGACACCCTCTAGCCTCTGGGGAACCTGCCCCTCCACCTACAGAACTGTCCTCTCTGCTCTTGACTGCCATCAGCCCCTGTAGAGTGGCCGAGAAGGGCTGTGCCCATGGCCCCTTCCTAGCCCACCCGTTCCACCCACACCTGCCTTGTCCAGGTCTCTGTGTCCAGAGGCTGACATCCAGCTGCAGTCACACATTCTACAGTGGAGCTGGCTGCCCTGAGGGTCCCCATGCTCCTGGCTTACAGGACTCCAGCAACACAGTGGACTTCCCTGCTATCCTCTGCCAGTCTGCTGCCCTCTCACCACTGAGAAACCACGGCCTGGCACTCAGCCCACTGGGGCTTCCGGGCTCAAGGCTTGCAGTGCCACCTACTGGCTCGCACAGGCACATCGCAGCCCGGCTCCTTCCCTGGAGTGCCACACTCCCACCCCCAAGCGACTGGTGTCCCCTGAAGCCCACTCAGATGGGGCTCAGGGCCTGGCATTCTCACTTCACTATCATGTGTGGCCTCCCACCCCACAGGTCTCAGCAGCTTCCTCTGGTTCTCTTCCTTGCCTGGACCAACTAGTGGTTCTGAAGACCCCTGTTTACCATGCCATCCTAAGGCCTCTCCACCCACAGTCTTTCCTCTACAGACATATAGGAATGGACCCCATCCTGCTAGCTGCTGGGGCACAAACCCTGCAGTTACCCTTTGACCCCCTCATTGTGACCCACATCTAGTTTCTCCGTCAGTATGAATTCCAATGTCCAGACTTTTCCGACCCCTGCCAACTGACAGCTCAGTCCACCCTTCTGTGGTCCAGCCAGGCCCTGAGCTCGATTTGAACTTGGTACCTCCTGTATCCAACTCCCAGAATCCAGGACAGCATTACCTGTGCTGGCCATGGGGCCTGCTAGGGTAGGAACTATTAACAAGAGACAGGCTCTGTGTCCCTGCGCTCTTGCTTCCCATCTGCCCCCTTGTGGCACTCTGCTATTCCAATCTATGCCACGCATGCACATGTGGTAGCAGAAGCCAGCGGGGCACAGCACACACCTCCTGGCGGTACTTGGTAACGTAGAAGTAGAGCTCACTGAGCGCACTTAGGACATTGAAGTCACTGGCATGAAGGCGAGACTGCTCCACCAGGTAGGCGTCCATGTCCTGGTCACTGATTGCTGCCATCTTCGAGATATCTCGGTAGTACCTGTTGGGACCCTGAGTAGGTCAGTCGCACTGCATCACTTCAAGCCAAGCCCGCTGTCCTCACCTCCCTGCCAGCCTCTGGGGCTCTCTGGGGGCGCACCTTTCTACCCAGCTCTTGTAGTTGGGAATATCCTTGGCATAGAGCAGCTTGTTAGAGGGCGAGTCCTTGCCCAGGCGGTGCTCCGACGTGGAACACGAGTCCATGAAGGTCTGGGCCACCACCGACAGGCAAGCGTCAGTGATGCTGTTCTTATGGATGTCGAACACAAACTGTGGGTTCTTGATCACGTTCACCCAGAAGCGGAGGGGCAGGCTGCACAAAGAAAGGAGCATGCAGTAAGGTTCCAGGGGCTCTGCCACTACCCCCTACAGTTCACTCATGTGGCCTGACCTGCTTCTTGGCCTGTGCCAGCACTAGAATGGCTTAAGGTAACCAGCTGGTCCTGGCTTGCTGTGAGCCTGGAGGCAAGGCAGGTGAAGCTAAGTGGCAGTTCTGAACTGAAAAGGGTCCAATCCCCTCTGTCACCATGGTCAGCACCTGTGCCAGGAGCCTCTGCATAGCCCTGACACCCGAAGCCTCACAGACAGCATGTGGCCAGCCCCCGCCAATTGCCAGCTTCTCCTGCCTATCCATCCCCACAGAGCTGGCAGCATCACCACAGCTGGTACCAGTTGCTCTTCCAGGTGTGGCGCACATCAGGGTCGCTGATCTGCCGCTGGTCAGCCTGCTCATCCAGGAAGTCAAACATGTACTTAATGGCCAGGGGCAGTGCGGAGCCCCGGTGGGCTGTGCTGAACACGGTCTCAAAGAGGTCATCTACAAACTTCTGCAGCGTGCCCTGTGGGGGGACAACAAGGCCAGTTTGCTAGGGGGACCCAGGCCAGGATGCTCCCAAAGCCTGCTTGGCAGGAATAGAAAGGCTCTTTACAGAGAGGGGCACTATGGCCAGTGCCTCTTAGGGGATCTAGTCTGCACCTCAGACCTGGGGCCCCAGAAAAAAGTGACCCCTTGCTAGGCAAATCAAGGCAGTCTCTGGTGAAGGGCAGGCTCGGAGACATCTGGCAGCGACTAAGAGGCATGGGGCAGACTCAAACCTTAGTAGCCAGCAGACGTGTTAGGTAGATCTCTGAAACCATCTTGCTGCCACGGTCCCCTTCCCGGTGGTCAGCATGGTCGTGGTTCTTCACCAGGTGCCACAGCTTGGTGCCCGTCTCCTGGTCAGGTGTGATCATGGGTGCCCGTGAGCGGAGGCTGTCAGGGCTGCTGGTAGTTCGGAGCAAACTCTCTGTGCAGAAGACAGGCATGACCCTTAGGCTGCTGGGGCCTCCAGTTGTTACCTGGCCTCTTGTCCAACCAAGGAGCACCAGAGTCCCCAAGGTTGAGGGCATTTACCATAACGGCTGAGGGAGCGGGTGAAGGTGAAGGAGTTGGCCATGTTGTACGCAGACACTTGTTTGGGCACCAGGGCTACTAAGGAGCCATCTGTCACCTGAGGGTCACAGAGACAGACAAGAAGCAATGTAGGAAGCCTGGGAGCCACCACTAGATTGGACCTTTCTGTGTGTATAAGAGGCACTCTGAGCCGGGCGTGGTGGCGCACGCCTGTAATCCCAGCACTCGGGAGGCTGAGGCAGGAGGATCAGTGCAAGCTCGAGACCAGCCTGGGCTACCAAAGTGAGCTCAAGGCCAGCCTGAACTGCATAGCGAGACCCTGTCTCAAAAAGACAAAAAAAAAAAAAAAAAAAAAAAGAGGCACTCTGGTAAGGACAAGGACAGGGTCTTGGTTGAGTAGCTCCCTGCCCCTCACCTGGTAGTGAGCCAGGGAGTTGACCCTCTTCCAGTCACACTCAATCTTGGTGGTAATATCTTCATCCTGGAGAATAATGCGAGCCATGCGGCCCTGGCGCCACTCTGTGGACAGACGCAGCCTTCAGTGCTGGGCCTATGCTTCTCAGCGGGGAGAGTGTGTAGTGGGCATGAGGACTCACCCAGGTCCATGTCTTCAGCTTTGGGGCGCTGCGAGTAGGGGATGCCCTTATACACGGCATCCAGCAGCTTGTCTTTGGCCTGGGTAATGCTGTCACAGTTGAGTACCTTTACAGGAACCTGGCTGCCACCCTCACTCTCTGGGCACATGCAGTGCAGCGTCTAAGGGGCCAGGCAGGAGTGAGCAGGTTGGCCTCTGCTTCCCACCCACCCCAGCGCCCACTGCCTCACCAGCATCCTATAGTCGATCTGCTGCCGGATAAGCTTGTCCTCGCTCAAGGAGTAGCGGGCTTCACCCGTGATGGCATCAATGGGGCCCTTCTCCATCTGCTGCTTGATGGCGCAGTACAGCAGGAAGAGTGGCTCCCCCGCACACTCCTGTGGCGGTCAGCACAGCTTGCCGCCTGTCTCCGTGCCCAGTGGTGGCCACCCCCAGACTGCCCACCCTGCTGCCTAAGCCCCCAACACACCTTCAGGAATTTGTGCAACAGGAGTGTAAACCAGTTGGTAAGCATCTTCTCGGCCACCGACTCAGTCCTGCGTCAAGAGAAGGAGCTGAGGCCCAGGGGCGGCACCGGCACGGTGGGGGAGAAAAGGGCTGGGCAGGACCAGTGGAGCTGCTGTACCTGCGCAGCAGCAGCTTGGGATGGTTCTTGCTCTCCAGGTTCTTCTCTATGAGGTCAGCCAACAGCTGCTTGAGCAGCCCAGTGGCATAGTCAAGTCGACTCTGCAGTGCCACCATGGTAAGTGAGGCCACGGTGCCACGGTCGCGCATGGAGAAGCTGCTCTGGGCCTCGAGCGTGTGGATGAAGGTGAGCACAAAGGCCCGGCTGTGTAGCAGCTGCCCAAAGAGGCGCAGAGCCTTCTCCATGTTGGGTGGGGTCTAGAGGGATAAGGAGCCTCAGAGTGGGGCAGGCCTGGAGCAGGCAGGAGTGGGCAACAGTGTGTAGCGTGCACTCACGTCTAGCTCTTTGAGCACCGGGTGGGCCTCGATGCCTGGGAAGAGCACGCGCACGGCATAGGTACGGTAGTCCAGGAAGGGGATCTGCACGCCATCCATGTGATTCGTCAGTTCATGGATGTCTGTCTGCAGCTCCGCAAAGGCTGGGCAAGGGCAGGAGGTGGGGTATGAGCTGGGCAGGAGGCAGCCCAATTCCCTCACAAGGCACGCCCACCTCGCACCTTCCTTGCACTCCAGTGCCACACGGGACTCCAGGTTGTCCATCTGCAACTGCAGCCGCTTGAGCGTGCGGTCCGCATCCTGTGTCTTGCGCTTATAGGCGACCAGCACAGCAGTGATGGCCAATAGCAGGAGCCCTCCGCCAACTGCCAGCCCCACCAGTGCTGGCAGAGTTAGTGCCTGCTCGGCTGTGATGTGCAGGGTGCCTAGCCAGAACTCCAGGCCACCCACCAGGACCTGCAGAGACAGGACGTAGTGAGCCAGTGCCTATGAACAGCAGGCTCCCAGTGACCCCACACACGTACCATAACAGGCTGGCGGCCCGTTTGTCGGGGCGAATCACACAGCAGCTGTGTGTCAGACACCGTGAGGGCACACGGCTGGCCCCCAATCAGCACTGTGTAGTTCAGGCGGGAGCTGCCAGCTGCTGCAGGGATCAGGTTCTTACCCTGGAGATGGAGGGATGGAAGGACAGAGTTGCCCAGGGCTCTCTGGCTCTTTGCTCCTCCTGCCCTGCCCCGCCCCAGTGGCACCTTCAGTACAACGTGGGATCCAGGCTTGACATCGAGGACCCCAGCGGGCCCAAGAGGCTCAAAGCTGGGGTCAGGGTAGTAGGTAAAGGAGGAGCGGTTGAGGGAGCGGGCCGTCTGCACATGGTCCAGCAGGAAGCCAAACTCATCTGGATGCTCGCCCTGTGCCCGAGGCTGAGGCCGCCCAAGGAAGATGCCAGGGGCCTTACACAGCATAGCAGTGTCATTGATCACGTGGCACGTCTGTGGGGGCAAAGGTGGGTGGCCCAGCACATGACAGTGAGGGCGCCAGGGGCAGGGCAAGAGCAGGAGGTACTCACATTGGTGGTCTCGATACCACGGTACTTGGCCCGGACCCGGGGCTCCTGGATGGTCAACAGATGGGTCCCACTCACGGTAATGGCAGTGCTTCCGCTAGGGACAGGAGTAAGGAACACAAGCTTAGAGAAGGCGTACTCAGCATCCAAGGCAGGGATCATGTCCAGCCCCAAATGCACTCCTGCGTCCCGGGTCTCACTTGATGATACTCCAGGTGGGCTCGAGGCGTGTGACGGTAGGGTCCTGAGTGTATGTATAGATGATCCCAGGGCTAGAGATGTTGGCATGGTCAATGGCAAGGGTGATGGGGGCCCGGCTGGGGCCCAGAGTAGACACAGGCGAGATACACACGATCGCTTCAGCATCTCTCCTATGTTGGCAGCAGTATACTTCGCACAGGCAATCCGGGCCTTCTGACCCCCAGCCCCAGCCCAGCCTCTGTCACTGCCCAGCACACCTGACAAACTGGCACTCGCCATCTCTCACAGTCACTGTCACACTGCTGCCAGCATCCAGAGAGCGGCCAAAAATGGTGAGCCGTGTGCCACCTGAGGCTGGGCCACGAGTGGGACTCACTCGGTCAAAGCTTGGGGTCTGAGGAAGAAGCAACCCTGAAGTGGGGAGGACAGCTAGGCAGAGCCACCCCACACCATCCAATGGCCAGGGGGTTGGGGCAGCTGGGGCCATGCCACGCACCACGAAGCTGTACAGCTGCTCAGACTGTGTGCGGAAGTCAGCAGAACAATCGCCAACACACAGCTCCGCAGGCCCTGGTGGTGGGCTGGGCACCAGCGACTCCTCCATCTCACAGACAATCCTATGGGTCAGAGGATGTCAGGGCCAACCATGCTCCTGGCACAGGGCAGGGATGCCCACAGGGCTGCACTTACCTCTCAGCGCTGACGTACTCGGTGGGGATGGAGTTGCACCGCACACCGGCCACCCGCAAGCTGACCTCCCGTGAGGCAAGGCCCAGGTTCTCACCCACAAGGGTGACCCGGGTGCCCCCCTCCTTGGGCCCCATGAGCGGGTAGATCTGCAGAGTGGCAGAGGTGAGAACTCTGACCCACATTCCCAGTCCCTCGGGGTAGGTGGAGTGGAGCTGACCTGGCTGATGCGGGGGTGGCTGCATCGGGTGCCCTTCTGGCTAGGATGCATCCAGTTGGTTTTAGGGGTCGGACAGTGCACTCGCAGTTGGCACCTGTGCTCCGAGATGCACCAGCCACAGTTGAAGCGAGGGTCAGCTTTGAGACAGAGGCCACAGCTGGGCCGCTGGGCCCAGCACTTGTACAGAAGGGCTGTGGGCACATGGGGCACTACTGATCGAGCAGGCTGGGCATGGAAGTGTGGGTGCATGGGCAGTGCCAACCCTGCCCCGTCAGCCCCTCACCTCGGAAGCTGGGAGGCTTATCGATGGGGAAATCTCCATCCCAGACCACAGCAAAGTCCAGTTCAGTGTCACCATACTCATCACCTTCGTAGGAGTACTGGGAAGACAGACCCGTGAGACCCCATCTGCAGTGAGCAGCTCCCCATGTGGATGTTCCCACCAGCACCACCAGGGACTTGCACAGGCGGGCACTCACTGAGGCATTCTGGCACTGCACACTGCTGCTATTGAAGCGCACGGCAGGCACCCGCTGCTGCCGCCCCTGCACCCGCACCACGCATTCGTAGTTCTTCTGGCCAGACTGCGGCTGTGGCAGGTTCTTTGCTCGCAGGGTGAGAGGCTGCATGACGCCCACTGGGATCAGGAGGTCCCCACGTGGAAGGAGCTCAGGGCAGCCCTGGGGGGAGAGCAGCATGAGCAGCAAGCAGGCCCTGACAACACTGTGCAGACAGAACTCGGCGGTACCCAGCACAGCCCTCGAGCAACACGCCACACCCGCCTCACCTCAGGACTGTGGACCCTGCCCTCCTGGAAGGAGCATTCATGAGGATGGCTGGTGCACACGTGGCGGTACTTACACCAGTGGCAGGCATAGGAGCTGCCCACGCAAGACATGCACCTGGAGGGGAAGCAGCGTCAGATGACAGTGAAGACCCTAGCACCTGAGCTATCCTCGCCTGACATACATGCTGGGCAACCAAGGGAAAAGGTGGCTGGAGCTATGCAGGGACAGGAAGTAGGCAGGTCCCTGGGCCCCCAGAGCCAGCCACCCTGGCATCCTGCAAGGCATGGGGACAGGCACCAGGCCAGGTACTCACGACTGGAGGACACTGCAGTTGTAGAAGACAAAGTTGGCAGTGGCAAACTTGATGCCAGTCTCCTTGGCAAGCAGCTGCAGCTGCACAGTGCGCGTGGCCCCTGCAGGAGCCCAAGGGTAGCAGAGACCAAGCCAGAGATAGCAGCCAACCTGCCCCTGCCCCACCCCACCCCCTAGCCCACCAACCATGGCCTCTGGTGAGAGCCTGCAGCTCTTGGAGCGACGGAGAAGGGCACCGCAGCTCCCCCGATGCCAGCAGGATGGCCTCGCTCTCCATCCCCTCACCAAAGGCACAGCTCACTCCCGCACTGAGGTCTGGCACATTGTGTAGGGCTACAGTCAGCTGGAAGAGGCAGATTCTTAGAGCACTGTGTGCCCTGTAATGTAGCACAGGGCCCCGGCACCTTCTGTGCCACTCACCTGAACCCCAGGTGATGTCACTGATACACTGTTGGGCCGGACCCGCACCTGGACACATTTGCTCAGCTCTTCAGCAAAGCCGTGAGGGGCAGAAGCACCTGGACAGGCCCCTTCCCGGCAGCACCTGCATAAGCACAAGTGGTGGGAACCAGGGCAATGGGAACAGACTGCCCCAGTGTCAGCACCTGGCAACCATAAGGTCGGCCTGGTCCTGTGGGACGTAAGGGATGTCACTCAGGGAAGAGACTCTACTCATTAGGTAGAGACCTTAGAGGAGCACGCCACAGGGGAGAAGTGGGGAAGGGCTGGGGCAGGCTTGCCATGCCTGTGTCCCCGGAGCACCTCACCTATGCTGCAGCACACACCAGCCACAGTGCGGATCTCCCGAGCCCAGGCAAGTTGTGCAGCTCAGGTACTGTTCACAAGTCTCCACAGGGAGCCGGCTCACCTGGGGAGGGCCCTATGAGCAACTGGCTGGATCCTGAGCCCCCCCCCCCCCCCCGCTGCCCCACAGCACCACGACCCACCTGCTTCTCACTTAGGAGGTAGATGTGCTGGTGGTCAGGGCTGAAGAGCAGATCTCGAAGGATGGGGCTGCCGTCTACTACAGGGACCGTCTCATACAGGTGGGCGTCCTGGGATCCATCAACCCTCACCTGAGCCATGAGAGTGGGGCAGAAGGGTGACAGGCCAGGCCAGAGCCACGTACCCTCCTTCGGTGCCAGAGGTCTTCTATGTTGCAACAGAGCTGAAGCCAGGGCCCTCTGGGGCCACCCTGATTCCCACAGCCCAAGGGTGGGTGCTACCAGGAAGAAGCCTCTGGCAGACAGAAGCAGCCAGGTGCAAGGGCCAGCAAGTACCACAGAGCCGGGCAGTTCAGGGCAATGGCCCCGCCCTGACTTAGTGCACCAACATTTGGCAAGGTAGATGTTTCAAAGGGCTAGAACCTGTGCAGTACATGGCTTCTAGCTTAATAAAGTGGTTATAAACAGCATCTGGATCCTGAGAGAGAGCAGCCTCAGTACCTCCTTCTCAAGCCTCCCTGGATCCCCACATCTGTCCTTCCTGTCCCTGGGGATGATGTCATATTGACCAGGAAACAGGACAAAAGCAGTGTTATCACCATGTCTCCTGGCCCTGCATATTAAACTCGTCTTAGTCCCTAAACAGAAGGAGCTGTGGCCTGGTCTTGCCCCTTCTGGGAAACACAGCAGCAGCCCTAGTGTCAATGACAGACCAAGGGATGAGGACAGGGATGTGAGTGCCTTTTCCAGGAAGGTGACACCTTGAGGAAGAAACAGGGAAGCAGCACACACAAGGCCACACTGCTGCTTGTTCCTTCACAGCACGCAGCAGAGGCAGCATGGCCTCAACCCCTGCTCTTGTGGCAGAGAGGTCCTACAGTAAGCACTGGAACCAAGGAGGACCATGCTGAGACCCCCATTCACATCTGTGAAGTATCCTAGCCTCACCTTCTTTAGACTGCCGCTGCGTGTGCCAATGAACACCACAGAGTGCTGGTGGTAGGTATAGGCGGCCACGCTGGCCATGCCATCAGTGCTGTCCGCTAGCAGGGGCAGCCCCTCGATCACATGCAGGCCACCAAGGGGTTGATTCAGGACCAGCCCACAGAAGTTTCCATTGATCTGCATGGGCTGGGGAACAGGAAGGCTCTGTGAGGGTCCCTGCCACACAGAGGCTGCCACAGAGGACTGAGCCCACACCCTGCCACCCATCAGCCAGGCCTGATGGCTTCCCAAGGAACCAGGGAGAAGGAAGGGGAGAAAGGAGAAAGCAAGGAGGAATAAGCTGGGGATGCGTGGAGCGTGGGGAGAGGGTAGTGGCAGTCTGCAGAGAAAAGACACTTGGCAAAAGAGAGACAGAAAGAAAGGCAGGCAAAGGAGGAAGGAGAGGGTAAAGGTGCTCAATGAAGAGAGCCCAGCCTGGGCTCACAGTGTTGATGCAGGGCAGCTCCTTGTTCAGTAGCCAGGGCAGGGCCAGCGTGCCCTCCCCGCGGTAACAGGACTGGATGCGGCGCCGGATATGTGCATTGATGTTGCTGAGTGTAAAGAGGCAGAGGATGGTCTGCCGAGGTGGGCTGGCCCGGTTCTTCTGGCCCTGGGAGAAGATGGTGAAGAGGACGTCCTCATCGGCTGGCACGCCCAGTGCCTGGGCTAGCAGCAGGCCAGGTTTGGCCAGGTGGGCACTCTGTACCAAGCGGTACTCCACGCCGCGCCATGAGCAGCCGATGGGGAATTCCACGTATGAGTAGAACTCTGAGTCCCCTGTACATATGCGTACAATCTTGGAGGTGAAGAACTTCTCACCAGCTGTGTCCAGCAGTGTCTGCTGGGTATCTAGCTGCAGTGTCAGGAAGTACACAAAGGAGGTGCTCACGAAGCCATAGATATAGTAGATATCAAAGGCAGGGTAGAGTGACAGCGTGTCAGATGGGATCTTGATCTGCGAGGACACAAACTCGTCCTGCTGCACCTAGGAAGCAGGACCAAGACACTAGCCAATGAAGGCTGAAACACACCATCCTACTGTCCCACCATCCACTGGGCTTGCCCCGGCCATGCAGTGGAGAGTGACGGCCTCCCTCCAGATAGAGACCCACAGGGGCTCAGTGAACTGTCTGTGTGTCTGCAGTGGTGAGAAGGAATGAGGGCATGAAGCTGGGCAGGTGGCAGGCCAGGGAGCAGACTGCACGGATGGGCACAGACACCCACCAGACTGAACATATCGGTGCTGTCTTCATCACCAATGAGCTTGCGCGAGCTCAAGGTGGGGAAGTACTCTGACTTGCCGTCCACAGCAGTGCCCACGAACAGCTTGCTGAGTCCCTGGCCCTGCTCCACAATGACCCCAGCCATGGAGTTGGGCTCCTGTGCACCCGACAGGTAGTGCTCCTTCCGGTGGTGTGGTTCCCCCAGCTTAAAGAGGTCATCCAGGCGCAGGAACTGGCAGATACCCTGCCAGATGCTGCCACAGGCCACTAGGCGACGGGCCGCGTAGTCTATGAGCAATAACTTGTTCACGTTGTCCGAGGGCACCAGGCGGTGGGCACACACGCGCATGCTTGGGGGTGGGTAGCAACGGGCATTGTCTTCCACGGGCCCTGTCACATGGGCCCGAAGCTCAGTCAGGTTGGGGGCCAGCTTGAAGACTCGGTTCACTGCACCCACGAACACCTCCCCAGTCACTCGGTGCACAGCCAGGTGGGTGAGTGTGGTGTCTGTTACCACAAAAGCACGGAAGGGCCTGTCGCTACCCACAACCCTTGCTACTGGGAGAAGGAGCAGCGGGACAAGGCACAGAGGGAGCATGGCCATCAGCCACAGTGGACAGGCCTGAGGAGAGAGGGAGAATGGAGGTCAGGGGTCCTGGCAGCTGGGTTCTATGTCATGGGACAAGGGTACACCCCTACCAGCACACCAGAGTTCCAGATGGAGACTGTGGCTGGGCGCACAAGCCAGGGACCATCAATCACCCTTGCCCCTGCACTGGAGAATGGCCAGGAGGCCTTGCTATAGCCAAGCCACACCCAAGGGGCAGCAGAGTCACATGTAGGAAGATAGGCAGTACTGCCTTGCAGAATGGGGCTCCTGTCACCATTGAGGGCAGCCAGCCCCATGGAAGAGCAATGACAAGAAAGCCCCAGGCCACAGATCCCAAGGGCTGGAGCAGAGGAGGCAGCGACAGAACAATCACCCACTGGGGGGCAGCTGTGCCACCCCAGAACGGCACTGCCACCAGAAGTCTAGGGTCAGAGCTCTGGAGAAGCACGGTCAGACTCCCACGCTGCACATCTATCATGTTCCTGGCCCCAGCTGCCTCCAGGATACACAAAGCAAGTTACGCCTGCCCCCACACCACTAAGCAAGACAGACATAAGTCAGGCTCTGCTCCAGCCATCCAGAGACCCAGAGCCCAGTGATGGCACCCAACGCCCTCAGTGCAGCAGGCTTTGGGGAAATAGGTCGGAGGCTGCAGGGACAGTGCCAGGCCCGGCACTCCACTCTCTGGAGCCACACCCATCCAGCTCCAGGCTGCAAAGGCAGCAGAAGCGGGCAAACTGCACTACTTTCTCAGTGCCTGAGCCCCACGGGAGACAGCAAAGCGAGGTGACAGAAGTGAAAGGAAAAGGCACTGGCTAGGAAGGGAGCAGCCCCAACTCGAGGCTGCAAACTTTCGGCCAAGACTGATCATCTTTCTGGGGCTCTTCTGTCAGCTCTGTATCGTGGACCCTCACTCAACGCCAAAGAAAGGAAGGCAGAAAACAAGAGAGGCTGGACCCTGCTCTTGCCTCCTCTGCAGCCCCCAGGAAGAGGGTTCTGAGGAGGGGCTGCAGACAAGTCAGAAAGGGTGACCTGAGGGGCAGGGTCTGCAGCCTCGAGCCCCCAGCCCAGCCCCCATAAGAGTGGCAACCTGAGACATGACTGGCACCACCCGGCCCCTCCTCAACAGCCTTGCCAGCATAGAAGGCAGTGATGGGGACAGCCCCGCGTCAGTCCCCCCAGCGCCCCTACCACACAGGGGCCCAGCTTGCCCTGCCCCCACAGGACACCCTCAGCCCACTGCAGAGTGCTTCATCGCTGGAGGTGCTCCTAGCCATCCTCCGAAAGGCTGCTCCGGTACAAAGAGTCCTAGCGGGGTGAGTGGGCTGGGCTTAAGGTGATCGTCCCTACCCATCCAAGGCACAAACGGCTGGGCAGGCAGGTGCCAGGAGGCAGGCAGTATCTGATCACCAAAAGACAGCTAGACCCCCACGTTGCGCGAGGCCCAGGTCTCTGAGCCGCCCCCCCATCTCGTGTGGGTGGGGGCGGAAATGGCAGCCACCTACCTGTCCCTCCGCCGCCGCCGGCTCTGGGTAGCCACCCGCCAGCCACGTGGACGCGCCCCCGTGGCCCACACTGCCCCCCTTTACGCGCCACCACCGCCGCCGCTAACGCCGCGCCTTGCGCGCGCGCGCCGTCGCCCACACACTGGGCCATCCCGCGGCCTCCCGGGCCTTTTAAGCCCGGACCGTACCATCGCGCCGGCGGGGGGCGCCCAGGGAGGTCGGCCGGAGAGCCGAGCGGCTAGGCACAGGAGGGAGGACGCTTTTCGCCGGAGTTAGAGCCCCAGTGCACAACGCAGCGCCTTGACTGCTGTGTGGAACCCGGCCCGGGATGGCCCACACCCCTCGCTCCAATGGCCGCGTCCTCGGAGCCACCTCCCCTCAACAGCTCCCGGCCGCCAGACTCGGGCTACGGGGCGGGGGGGTGGGATCCGCGCGCCAGCGCCACACCCCCTCAGGCCCGAGGCACGCGCCCAACCTGCCCCGCCCGGCGCTCGGGAACGCGCCTAGGGCAACCTGCCAAGTCGGCTCGATGGCTGGTGCAGGTCTGGCAGGTGCATACCCAGTGAACCCAGCTGTCCACCCAAGGCTCCCCTGATGGTCAGTAACGCACCGTGCAAGCGCCGGGCTCAAGAATTAGAGGCCATTTCCATCCGCCTCCTCCCCTAGCAAGCCCAAGAGCTCTGCGTGGTCTTTTATCTCCCAGCTTTCTTTTCAAGCAGCTTTAATGAGATCTAATTCACGTGTCATGTAAATCACGTAGAAAATTCATTGGCTTTCAGTATGCTGTGTTCACTCAGTTATGCAGCATTCATAACTGTCTAATTGCAGAATGTCGTGCTGTCCCTGAAATGAGCCCAGCATTGGGGCTGGCAGCTGATTTTGTGCTTTCTGACTTTGGAATCACCTCTTTGGGCATCTCAGATAAATGCAGCTGCACAATATCTGTACTCCATCATTAATCAAGACTTCATTTCTTTTTAGGGTCAAATAATATTCCTCTGAATGGATATACCATATTTCTTTGTTCCATATATCATGTTTCCATCTTTGGATTTAGTGTAGAAACTGCGAAGAACGGATGTGAACAATATAATATCAGTGTGAACATGCTTGTTTGGCTGTACACAGAGAAGTGAACCTGCCCCACTTCTTTTTTCTTTTATTTGTATGGTTTGTGACACTGGAAACTTAACCAGACCCTTTACAAGGAGCTACATCCCCAGCCTTATTTGGTGGTTTTCGTTTTTTTTTTTTTTTTTTTTTGTCTTTTTGAGACAGGGTCTCACTATGCAGTTCAGGCTGGCCTTGAGCTCACTTTTGTAGCCCAGGCTGGTCTCGAACTCACACCGGTCCTCCTGCCTCAGCCTCCCGAGTGCTAGGATTACAGGTGTGCGCCACCCCGCCCGGCTCAGGTGGCTTTCGTTTTGAGGCAGGATGTTTCTCTTTCCGGAGGGAGAGGGTGTTGCTTAACTCCCTAAATCGCCTGGGTGGGCCGGGCGTGGTGGCACACACCTGTAATCACAGCACTTGGGAGCGTGAGGCAGGAGGATTGATGCGAGTTCAAGACCAGCCTGGGCTACAAAAGTGAGCTCAAGGCCAGCCTGAACTGCATAGTGAGACCCTGTCTCAAAAAGACAAAAAAAAAAATTGCCTGGGTGGGCTCAAATCTCCGATCTTCCTTGCCTTACCCTCTGAGTGCTTGGATACAGCAGTGCACCACCACTCCCAGTTTTCAATGAACTTTAAATCAAACTGGAAATTACAAATCATGTAAATCTGCAACCTCTTGCTCTTCGTCTGTTGGCTCATTGTCCGGGAGCAAGGGAGATTTTCATGGGTGAGGATCTCAGGTTAAAGAATGCAGGTGTACAAGATGTCAACAGCAGCATGGGGCCTGGCGGGATGGCTCAGTGGTCTAAAGCGCCTGCTTGGGAAAACTTGGGCGGCTTCAGGGACCGCGGTTCGATCCCCGGCACCACATGCTGCGCCAGCCCTGCCGTGGGGGAGGGCTGAGCCGGCCATGAAAAAGAGTGAATAAATGAACAAAGGTTCTGAAACAAGAAAATAAATAAATAAATAAATAAAATAAAAAATTTAAAAAAAAACAGCAGCAGCAGGTGACATGGAGCACAACAGGGAGCCAGAGCCAGAGCTGCTCAAATCTTTACTGCATAATTCTTATCCAGGTGGTTATCACATATTACATCCTTGTGTAGTGTTATAACCAGCGCATGTGCATTTACCTGTGCTAAGTCGTGGTTACAGAGCTGTACTCACTGTGAACCTGTGCTAGATAAGCTAAGTCCCAGGTGTGCATAGACACCACTGAGCTTTGAAGCAACCTGAGTGGTTTCCCACACTGTTTCGTGGTACTTGAGATCGAACCCAAGACCTTGTGCAGGCTAGGCGAGGGCGTTATCATTTAGTACAATGAAGCCAGGTATGTGATTTAATTTTTTGTGACTCCCTAAATGTATCCATACTGGCCCCTAACTTTTTTAAAATTTTATTTATTTATTTATTTATTTATTTATTTATTTTCTTGTTTCAGAACCTTTGTTTGTTTATTCACTCATTTTTACGGCCGGCTCAGCCCTCCCTGAGGGCAGGGCTGGCACAGCATGTGGTGCCGGGGATCGAACCATGGTCCCTGAAACTGCCCAAGCTTTCCCAAGCAGGCACCTTAGACCACTGAACCATCCCGCCGGGCCCCTGGCCCCGAACTTTTGATCCTCCTATCCTACCTAGACCTCTGGTGTAGCTAGGATTACTCACGTGTACCACAAAGCCCAGCTCCCCAATCCCAAATTAGATCTCTTTCTCTCTGTCTGTTCCTCTCTCCCTCCTTTCCAGAGAGAGAGAGAGACAGAGAGAGAGACAGAGAGAGAGAGGTGCATACATTTTGGGTGTGCTCAGGGCCCCCATGTTTCCATACAAACTTTCAGATAAGCCTGACAAAGTGCACAGAAAAGTGAGCTGGACTTGCTAGAGACTGTAGTGAGTCTGCCTAGGCTGATTCGTGGGAGGTTACCACTTTGACGTTTTTTTATATATAATTTAATATTTTTATTGTTTAAATTTAACAATGGTTATATAACATATTTTCATCATCAGATGTCACTTTGACTTTTTAAATCAAGTTTTATTGGGACATTTTAGATGTATATATAATGATCACATTTATCATAGAGAATTTGTACCTGTATTTTTTTTTTTTTGTCTTTTTGAAGACAGGGTCTCACTATGCAGTTCAGGCCAGCCTTAAGCTCACTTTTGTAGCCCAGGCTGGTCTCAAACTCTCACTGATCCTCCTGCCTCAGCCTCCCAAGTTCTGGGATTACAGGTGTGTGTGCCACCATGCCTGGCTTGTACCTGTATTTTATATAATTTGACTCTTTTCCCCATTCCCATACCATCCTTTCAACCCCCTCCTCTCTTTCACCCTCTCCCTCCCTTGTTACCCTCTCCACGTGAACTTTTGCTTCCTGTTTCACAATACCTACTACACATGTTGGTCTTTCCATACACCTTTGGTTTCTCACACCTGAGAAAAAATGTGGTATTTGCACATGAGTGTCTCATGTCACTGAAGAGTACGGGTTCAAGGCACAACCACTTACCTAGAAGTGTCTCAAGCGTATCCTTCATGGCAGAGTAGTAAGGAGGCTGGTACTTTTACAAGTCTTCCCAGCCTTCATCATAGGCTGTTGCAATGGTTCCTTGTATCTGTCTCCTTGGCCCAGTTAGAGTCCCAGGATTTCAATAGATACCCCTCTTGGTATTGTAGGAAGGCATGCTATGACTCTGGTCAAGAGCTGCAATCAGCCGGGCGTGGTGGCACACACCTGTAATTCCAGCACTTGGGAAGCTGAGTGAGGCAGGAGGATCAGTGTGAGTTCAAGACCAGCCTGGGCTACAAAAGTGAGCTCAAGGCCATTCTGAAATGCACAAGACCCTGTCTCAAAAAGACAAAAAAAAATTTAAAAAAAAAAAAAAAAAAAGAGCTGCAATCAGAAGCCTCCCAGTGGGGCCCGGCAGGATGGCTCAGTGGTCTAAAGTGCCTGCTTGGGAAAGCTGGGGTGGCTTCAGGGACCGCAGTTCGATCCCCGGCCCCACACGCTGCGCCAGCCCTGCCCTCGGGGCAGGTTGAGCCTGGCCGTGAAAATGAGTGAATAAACAAACGAAGGTTCTGAAACAAGAAAAAAATAAATAAAGTAAAGAAGCCTCGCAGTGAAGGTCATCCTTAACAGCCTTTGAAGCCTCACCCACTGAGTTGAGGGCAAAGAGTAGAGTGGTTCTGCCTCAGGCCATTGCCAGAGCCAGCCCAATGTGAACCAAGTCCTCAAAATAAGAGGGTGTGTGTGTGTGTGTGTGTGTGTGAGAGAGAGAGAGAGAGAGAGAGAGAGAGAGAGAGAGAGAGTCAGAGACAGACATACAGACAGACCGACAGACTGAATGACTGACTGCCTGACTGACAGGGAATCTTTACACTAAGCTACATGCCTAGCCAGCTCGTTTTTGTTGTTGTTGTTGTTGTTTGTTTGTTTGTTTGTTTTTTTTTTTTGCAGAACTGGGGATTGAACTCAGATCCTTGTGCTTGCCAGGCAAGTACTTATCCTACTGAGATATCTCCCCAGCCCCCCTTTTTTAAATTTTAGTTTTTGTTATTTTTAATAAGAGATAACAATATGAGAGTTTCAAAATATGTTAGTAGTACATTCACAATAGTTGAGACACTGCATATTTTTGTCCTCACAAATGTCATGACAAATTTTCTAATCAATATTGGTTCCTGGGCCTGGCAGGATGGCTCAGTGATCTAAAGGGCCTGCTTAGGAAAGCTTGGGCAGCTGCAGGGACCGCAGTTCCATCCCCAGCACCACATGCTGTGCTAGCCCTGCCCTCAGGGCAGGCTGACCCGGCCATAAAAATAAATAAATAAAACAAACAAAGTTCTGAAACGAGAAAAAATATAAAATAAAAATTAAAATATAAGCCGGGTGTGGTGGCTCATGCCTGTAATCCCAGCACTTGGGAGGCTGAGGCAGAAGGATTGGTGTGAGTTCGAGACCAGCCTGGGCTACAAAAGTGAGCTCAAAGCCAGCCTGAACTGCACAGTGAGACCCTGTCTCAAAAAGCCAAAAAAAAAAATGCACTGAGAGGGGTTGGGGAGATAGCTCCATGGCACAAGCACCTGCCTGGCAAGTGCAAGGTCGTGAGTTCAAACCCCAATCCCGCCAAGAAAAAAAAAATGCAGTGAGACGCAGGAATGGTGGCACACACCTGTAATCCTAGCACTTGGGAGGCTGAGGCAAGAGGATCACTGTGAGTTCAAGGCCAGCCTTGAACTACATAATGCAAAAATGTCTTTTGTGTGTGTGTGTGTGTGTGTGTGTGTGTGTGTGTGTGTGTGTGTGTGGTAAGAGTGGTGCTGCAGTGTGTATAAGGCCTGGAAAGTTCTAGAAAAAGTTTTTTTTGTGTGTGTGTGGAACCAGGGATTAAACTCAGGACCTTGCACTTGTCAGGCAGGCACTTGTGCCCCTGAACTATCTCCCCACCCGCTTCCTTTTTTTGTGAAATCCTGTCTTAAAACAAAAAACAAAAGCTTAAAAAATGCACTGAAAGGGGCTGGGGAGATAGCTCCATGGCACAAGTGCCTGCCCGGCAAGTGCAAGATTGTGAATTCAAACCCTGGTCCCACAAAAAAAAAAAAGCAGAGAAAACACAGTTCTCAGCTCAGCTCTGCCTGTCTCCCTCCTGGGCCTCAGGATACAGTACCCTGGGGAGGCTCTTGGAGCTGAGGAAACCATGTGGCAGGGCAAAATCAGCAAGTGGCACTTGGTGACCAGGTATGGAGCAGAATGTTGGTGGGCTATATTTAGAAAGAAAAGTGAGCCGGGCGTGGTGGCTCACGCCGCCTGTAATCCCAGCACTCGGGAGGCTGAGGCAGAAGGATCGGTGCGAGTTTGAGACCAGCCTGGGCTACAAAAGTGAGCTCAAGGCCAGCCTGAACTGCATAGTGAGACTCTGTCTCAAAAAGAAAAAAAAAAAGAAAGAAAAGTGAGGAGCAGGGTGTGGTGGCATATGTCCATGATGCCAATGCTTCAAAGGAGGCTGAGGCAGGAGAATACTATGAGGCTGTGCTGCATATTAAGACCCTGTGCCAAAAAATAAATCTTAGGGTTTGTGTCTAGTTGTCCCCCAAAGCCTCATGCAATCATGGGGTGGGGGTTTCTAGAGTTTGAGACTTGACTCATGATCCATTAGGATTATGTGTTTTAGTACTGCTGGGATTATGGGTCTGACTACTTCTGGGATTATGGGTGTGGTAACAGAGAAACAAACTCTGTTGCCCTGATTGGTGGGCTATCTGTTGCCATTTGTTGCTGTCCTGCTGCCATGAACTAGATGCTCTCTGCCCTGTCACACTCGGTGTTGGAGCCAGCTGAATATGGACTGAAACCTCCAGTAACTGTGAGCTAAATAAACCTTTCCTTCCCTCATTTTGGGTGTTGGGTACTTGTCCCAGCAATGAGAGAAGTGACTAAGATAATAGTTTTTTTTTTTTTTTTTTTTTTTTTG
>PVJA010033055.1:0-23629 GCA_004027025.1 Myocastor coypus
TTTTTTTTTTTTTTTTTTTTTTTTTTTTTTTTTTTTTTTTTTTTTTTTTTTTTTTTCTAACAGCTTTTAATATTCTATACTTTTGATGAATTTCCGAGATGTTGATTATTATGTGTCTAGGAATAGATTTATTTTTACCATGGCTATTTGGAATTCTATATACCTTGTTCAACTGTATATCATATTATTTTCTCATATTTGGAAAATTTTCTGCTAGTGGCTACTGAAAATAGTCTTTTCATGTCATTTGTGTTGTCTTTTGCTGTCTCATTGACACCTATTTTTCTTATATCACTTATTTTTGTGTCATCTTGTAACTACCTGATTATTAATTCCTGATTCCTTATTAGTTATAAAAATATCTTTCCTTTCACACTAATTAGGTGTACCATTGTCTTCTATGCATGAAAACCTATCTTCAGTTTCATTCAAGTGGTTTTGTTAGCTTTCAGTGAAATTCTTAATTTCCTAGATATTTACCAGAATCTGTTTCATGCATTATAATTCTTTCCTGCATTTTAAAATTTTTTAAATTTACTTATTTGGTATAGTGTCTTGTTATTCAGCTCAGACTTATGGTGATCCTCCTGTTTCAGCCTCTCCAGCACAGGAATACCTATGTGTACCACGATGTTTGGCCTTGGTGGTTGTCTGAGCATGGGACTTTCATGGCATGTAGCACCAGAGATTGAACCTGGATCTTTGCTATGCAGACACTTAAATTGCTGAGCTCTCTCCCCATCATTCTTTCCTGTATTGCTCACTGAGTATTTCCATCATTTTTCTATTGTCCTTTTTTTTTTCTAATATGTGTCTTCTTTAGTTGTGCTGAGCAGTTCTTTCATGGTTGTCATTTCTTTTTTCTTTTTGACCTAAGAGTTTACTTCTGATCTTATTTCTTCTGTAACCTGATATACTTTCTTCTTTGCTTGAGTTGCTATAATTTCAGATATTTCAGGTATGTAATTTCTAAGTTCTTATATATCTCTTTCTTTTATATGTTCTGGCTGGGATGGAAGATTGAGATTGCCATTTGATCCTGTGTTTTGGCAATTTTTTTTTTTTTGTCTTTTTTTGAGACAAGGTCTTGCTATGCCATTCAGGCTGGCCTTGAACTCATTGTGATAACCCAGGCTGATCTCAAACTTGCAACTATCTTCCTGTCTCAGCCTCCCAAGTGCTGGTATTTGTTTTGACAATTTTGAAACTACCCAGACTTAGCAATGGTAGTAGAGTGGTAGAGTGTAGGCCAGTAAGATTTTAGTGCGTAGGGTGGGACTCACCCTACTGTGCTTTCGTTACTAGTGGGACAACTAACCAATACTCAACAGAGTTTCAGTGTGGGTGGCAACTGTGGGTTAGATTCACCAGATTCCATGGCCTTGTTTCCTCCTAAATTCTTAAAAGATTGGATCATAGCCAGTACAATCTTTACTCCTGCGCACTGGGAACCAAAGGTCAGGGTTTACCATGGTCCCACAGACCACCCAGAGTCCTCCAAAGTTCTTCTAAATGGTTGGATCAGGAACCAGAAAAACTCCGTGTCTGTGAGCCGAATGCCCACAGAAGGATGATCCCTAGGTACACTCTTCTAACTCAGCTTCTGCCTTTGCTGGCTCCCTGCCTGAACTCTCTTCCTGACAATATGTACATCACTCAGTTTTGCAAATGTGACTGTGTTGCACAGTTTTCTCACTGAAGGAATGAAATAGCCAGTGTACACAATTTAAAGGAGGACTCTATTCATCACGGTTTCAGAGGGTCCATTTCATGGTTGCTTGACTCCAAGACAGAAACAGTATGGGAGAGGGGCTTGGCAGAGAAAAACTGCTCAACTCATAGCAGCTAGACAGAGAGAGAAGGAAGAGCTGGGACAGCAATGCATTCATGCACATCATATGCCTAGGGGACTCCCTCTTCCAGCCAGACCCCATTTCCCAATGGCATATTTTGAATCCATCAGTGTATTAATTCACTGATTTGTTAAGCAACCCCAAGATCCAATCATCTACTGAAACCCCACCTCTAAACACAAGAGATCAGGAAATAGATAGCAATTACCTTCTTAATGAAGAGTTCCTGGCTATGTTTACTTTAAATTTCTACATTGAAGTGAATTTCCATCTCATTCATGTTTTATTTTTTTCCCAAAATAGCTATCACACTGTAACATGTATTTGTCCATTAGTTTTGTAATTTTTTTTCAACTTACAATCTAGAACATAACCCCCAGGAAAAGAGGGATCTTTCCTTGACTTAGTTACCAGTTTATGGCCCATACTCAGAATAAAATTTGAGACATTGAATTGAATAAATATTTGTTAAATGAAGAATCAAGTGAATGAAATGTATGAATAATGCAACTTAAATAATCCAGAATCTACCCAACCCACACCTTTGGGCCTCTTTTCTTACATTGTAAACATTGTCAGTGATAAGAAGAAGCAGTTAGAAGCTGTAAGAGAGAGAAAATAGATCTTCAAGGACTAACAGATTGACACAAGCCTTAATTGTGTGGATAGTCCAGTAGATACTGGCACTTCAAGGAACAGAATCTTTAACGCGCTAAAGAAAAACCTGTCAAATGTAAATTCTATAATCAGCTGAATAACTACTTGAAAGTATGAAATGGAAATAAAGACATAAAAATTCTGAAGAAGATAACTGAAAGTTTATGTAAGTGCTATAATTCCTTTAGGGAACACAATTAGCAAAATTATCTCAAAATAGAGAAACTGCACAGGCAAAAATCATAGAAGCAACTAAAAAGAAACAAATTATAGGTAAGTTGTAGACTACCTTAAAATGATTATTAGTTCCAGTAATTTATAACAAATAGTTCATTTAAATGACTAAAGAAACATTATTGGACTTAAAAATGAAGAACCTAAAATTATGCCATTTTATAAATTTATAACACTTTCCAAATTACTTAACATACTGGCTGTTATCTTTCAGTAAGTGGATAATTAGATTATTGTTTCACTGGGTTTCTTGTGAGAACATTATAAGGTTACATATGCAAAGCTTTCAATGTATTTTCAACATTTCAGCAATATTTTATGATTAACAGTATTATTTTATTATTTAAAAAATTAGGACTGGGGAGATAGCTCAGGGACATGAGTACCTACCTTGCAAGTGCAAGGTCCTGAGTTCAATCCCCGGTTCCACAAAAAATAAAAAAACAAAAAAATAAACAAATGTCTCTCCTTTTCTTTCAAAAAATAGCATAATCCTAATAAAGTTGGTGAATAGAATAAAACAAAAAGTCTGTTAATTTCATATTTAACTCTAGGTGATATAGATAAAAATTATAGCAAATTAAACACTGCAATGTGTTATTATCAAGTAAGGCGTACCCCTGGAATGCAGAATATGAATGGATTAACATCAGGAAATCTATTAGAATAATTCAATATATTATAATATTACAGGTGAGCAACCATACGATTATCTCCATAGGTGCTGATAAAACTCAGCATTCATTTGATAAAACCCTCAGAGTACATAAAGAAGAAAAAGTTTCTTAACTGGAAAAGGTTTTCTACTAGATACATGCGCTCTAGAGTTATACTCCCTACATGCCTGGATTTTATCATTAGTGGATTTCACCACTAGCAGTGGATTTCACCATTAATGGTAAAGAAAACACACAGAGACTTCTCTATTCTGTGCCTTGGTGTCCTTGCCTAAAATGTGGAAACATTCAGAATACAGCATTCTTAAGCTGTTATGAAGATTACATCGGAAAATTAGTAAGCACTCTCTCAAGAGATGGCTTAAAGTACGTTTAATTATAGAACATAACTTCTATAATTATGCCGGATAGCAACTTCTTGTCAGTCTTTTTTTAGCGTTTTATTGAGACTCCCAGATAAGGCATTAAAATAAGAAAAAAAATTGAAGGTGAATATATTGGCAAAGAAAACTCAAATAGTCACTAATTGAAGATAATATATTTACATTAAAAGTTCCAAGAAATCAAGCAATAAGCTGTTAGAATTAATATGAAAAGTGAATCAAATATCTGAATATAAAATGAGCAAAGGTATTGCACCATTAAACTGCTAATAATTTTAAGAAGCTAATTTTTAAATCCACTCAGAAATTCTACAAAATACTGTTTATATCTATGAACAATGCTAACAAGAAAGAATTAGATGTCTGTCAAAACTGTTATATCCACTTAGAAAAGGCCTAAATAAAGATTACTTGTTAGAAGGACCCAATGCTGCAAATACCATGTTCTTCCATATTTATTGATAAGTAAACTCAATCCATTTTTAAAATTATGCTGATCACCTCCATGTGATAAGGAAGAGAAAATGTGCAATTATAATGAAATATGAGCAAAGAATAATGAGGGAAAAATGACCTAATTCAAATGATAGTTAAAACAGAGTAGACCTACATGAAAAAAAAAAAAAATGGAGCCCTCCATCCATGGAATAAAGTTCAGATCTTATTTATGTCACTTCTTTAACTGAGAGAAAAACCTAAACAACTTACTGTGACACATGTTTGAGAGACAGGGCCATTTCTCCAAGGAGGTTAAACAATCCACTGTGTGTTTCCACTTATATACTACCATCCTCCTTCCAGTAATGTAACCAGAAATTCTTCTAAAACACAGCTTGTTCCGTGGATATCTTCTGCTTGAAATTCCCTGATGGCCCCTTCTCACACGTGTGCTGTCAGCACCTAAATAGGATAGAAGCCCAGCAACTTGTCAAATTCTTTTCATCCTCTCCACTCTGAGTCTTTCTCCTCCCTCCCCTCCTTCTGGTCCTCTGACTAACCATCTTTCCTGAGATCTCTGCATGGCTTCCTCCTTCCTGTCACCTGACTGTACTAATGCTGCCTATCTAAAAATCTACCATCCTCTCTTTCCCCTGGTTGATTTTTCCTGAATCCTTTCATTCCTACTTCCTAGTAGAGCTGATTGCACACTCATGGGATTGCCACCTGCTTCCCCCTACCCCTTGTATTATGCACTCCTTTATCTAAGAGCCCAGGAAATTGCAAGATGCTTGGAATTTCTTAGTAAAGAACATTTGAATAAATAAATTAGTTAACTTGCCATACATAATATTTTTAAAGCATCTCTGTTAAACTAGATTAAAGTATTCAATGTACAAAACCTACAGACATATTGACATAAAATAAGATAGACAGCTTTATCTTATGTTGGAGGGAAGCTTCTAAAACAGGATATAAAATTCAGAATTCATGAAGAAGAGACATGAATTTTATTTAAGAAAAATGAGAAACAAAATAAGACAACAACCACAAAAAGCTCCATGCCTTAAAGCAAGGTTTATGTGACCAGGAAGAAGGTATAGTATAAACTGAAAACAAAAGAATTACTGCCATTATTTATGCTGAGGTCTTAGTTGCTGAAGAGCTATTGCATCTCAGAAAGAGTGATACAACCCATGAACAGAAAAGAATTGGGTGAATGAAGGAACATCTACTTCAGAGAAAGCCATTGAAATGGCTTTGCATGTATTCACACTAATAAACGTGGAAATTTAAGTTTTCCATCAGCAATGCAAAAAGAAAGCAAAAGATCAGTTATTCCAAATACTGGTAAGAGTGATGCAATGAAATGCACAATCACATATACAACTAGAAGGATACATTTGTGCAACTATTTTTAGAAGAAAAATTAGCAATATTACTCAAAAAGGAGTACTTTATTCCTCAAATAAAAAGAAAAGGAGGTTGTAATGCATTTATGCTATAGTATCGCATGTAGATATTTAAAGGAATGGGAATAAAAATGACAGCATTAGAAGAAAATTGCCACAAAACATAAGTTATATACCATGATTATCTGTGTTAACACAGATATGCATATATTACATAATTAAGTGCAAAAATAAATGTCAATATGTTTTACTTGTATTACACACAGTAAGTCTTTAATGGTTCATACATTGTGTCAGCTAGAGAACTTTAGAAGTTTCACTGAGCTATTCAGCAAAAAGCCAGGGTCCTTGTTTTGTAAACCTACTCATCTTGTGAAAGTGTGTGAGTTTTATTACCCAACCTGGGGTGGGGCTGCAGACAATATAAGGAAGAAAAGATTTCCCTACCCCTCTTTTCCTCTTGCCACTTTTGCTCTCTGCTGCCATCTTGAAGCGCTTCCCCTCCATGATGCTACCCTGCCTTGGAGTCAGCTGATTATGGACTGAAACCTCCCAAGACTATAAGCTAAATAAATCTCTCTTTCCTTAATTTGGGACATTAGGCATTTTGTTTCAGGAGCCAGAAAAAAATTAATCCAGATGAAGTTTTAATGGTTATCTCTTGAATGGGAGAGAGATATTAAAAATGAAGCTGCAATGATATTCCACACTTCAAATGTTTGCTGGAAATATTACAACATAAAATATGTGTTTTTGTTGTACTCATTATGAAACCACTTTCTAGATCAAGGCATGCACCCAGAAAGCATTAGATTACCCTGGCAGGAGTCCTTCTCCTTTTCCACACTAGTGCATTCAAAGTACCATTGGGTATTCTTTCTGAAATGAGTAATCCTGTTTGCACTTCAGAGTTTGATCTAAACATTTTCACTTCGAGTTCACAATTGGAATCGTAAAGTTTAGAAAGATCTAATAACATCCATTTTCTGGTTCAAAAATTTGCACTTTATGGCAAATACAGCATGAGGTATTTACAAAGCTGGTGTTGTGGTTGGTGGGACGGCAGAAGGGCTGATGGAAAGCCTCCTGGAATGCAAGCAGACAGCCAAGCAAGATTCTGCAGTTTGTCCAAGTCGCATTATGAGCAGGATCTTGATATATGTGTGTATATATATATATATATATATATATATATATAATTCTTCACTGTTTCCACACAGCCAATTCAGACCAAGATATTCTTTTTTTTTTCAGACCAAGATATTTTTAAAATCAGAGTGTTGAGTGGGGCATCTGGGCACTGAGTTCCCTGGACCGTTTCAGGGGAATGCCTTTTCACCTCCTATGCTTCAGCTGCTTCATAAAGCTTTGGAATTAAATAGCTTCTAAGGTCTGGGAAGTTAGCTCAGAGGTCTAAATTCCTGCCCGGCAAGCTCAGGGATCTGGGTGTTAACCTCAGTGCTGCATGGAAACCTCGGGCAAACAGTGGTAGTTCCAAAGCAGGGCAGGGTGGCGCATGCCTATAATCCTAGCACGAGGAAGGTCAAGACAGGAGGAACCTTGCAAGTCTGAGCTACATAATGAGACCTTGTATCAGATAAAAAAAATGAATACTTTAAAATAGTCTCCAAATGTGATCAATTTATAAATTATATTCCCTATTGCTCAGCATAATACTGTCCACAAACTATTGCCCTTTGCAGAGAATTCAGGCAACTGTTGTCTATGTTTCTTAGACATACAGGGATATATCAATATAAAATTTTACTGATTTCATTCTGTTATAATTATTTCATTCTTTTCATCTCTAAAAGCCAACAGAGAGCAGGAATGTTGTAACTGGTTGATTTCAGTTATCTCTGTATAAAAAAATCAATAAGAGGATCTATTTAAAGAGATATTTGGTAGCTACAAGTTATAAAGAATTTGGTGTGATATGCTAAGATATATTTGACAACTATTTTGCCAGTGAAGGAACTAGTTAAGCAAAGGCTAAAGAGAATTAATAATTTAAAAAGGATTATTTCAAGAAGGATGCAAGAGACAAAAACCAGACTGCACCATTTACTTGCCAAATATTTACTGTAACTCAGCAAAGTCTCAGTCACTGCGGTAAGTATAAATATTACATGTTAACCAAATGAGAAATAAAATAGATCTGATTCCTGCATTCATTGAACTTTCAGTGAATTGAAGATTATAGAGGAATATTTCCTAATAAAATATGGCTTGGAAAGAATCTGAAGGATAATATATTCATTAAAAACAGACCAAATAATTTTAAGCAAAGATATGAACCAAAATAAAAAAGTGATACTCTCTAATAATCAACCAACTGGGTTTAATCTAAAAATGCAAGGATGGCTAATGAGAAGGAAATGCAGAAGATATTCTTGGCATTAGGATACTAAATAAAATGTGCTTATCTCTCTATCTGGAAGATTCTTTTGTCTTCTAGTACTGGGAATTAAATCCAGGATCCCATAATTGCTAGGCTACAAAACTCTACCTATAGCTTTAGCTCTGTACATATAATTTTGATAAAATTATATACTTTTTAAAAAGTACACAAGAATTAAAGAACTTAAGCTTTTAATGCATGATAAAAATTATTCATATCAAGCTAATGAATAATGCCACATACAATGGTAAAGCACTCAAAGAATTTCCACTGAGTTCAGCAACAAAACCAATCTACCAACTCTTACCATATGACTTAGCATTTCTCTGGAATTCTGGCTACCGCAATATGATAAAATAGACTTTTCTTCATTGACTAGAAAGAGGATTATGTACACAGATGTATGAGATATATGGTTAGCAATCTATTTAAGAATGTAAGTGGTTACAAAATAAAATCCCAAAAGTAATTGTGTTTGTATATAGAATAAAAATAAAACAGGAAAATATACGTTGATTCCTACAATAAAAATCAATTTTAATTCTTATTGAACATATTTCTGGATTTTTGAAAAATATTTGTCATTTCAATCAGTAATATCATGGGCATATTGGGAATATCTTACAGTATACACTTCCTTTTTTCTTTTTTCTTCTCTCATCTTCCCTAATCTCTTTTTTCCTTGACAAAGCAAACAATGTGATAAGCATACCCTGTGGCGATTACTGTTCAATTAAGGCTATTTTCATCATCTAATTCTATGTTTTCACAACTGTTTTTTTTTTTTTTTTTTTGTCTTTTTGAGACAGGGTCTTGCTATGCAGCTATGCAGTTCAGGCTGGCCTTGAGCTCACTTTTGTAGCCCAGGCTGGTCTCGAACTCGCACCGATCCTTCTGCCTCAGCCTCCCGAGTGCTGGGATTACAGGCATGAGCCACCACGCCCGGCTTCCACAACTGTTTAATGAGTATTTCTTAATTTTTGCCTTTATACAATTGGCAAAGATTTTTTTGTTGTTGTTGTTTTTCCTCTTCTAGTTTGAAGAACACACATTCTCTGTCTTTTATTTAGTAACTCTACTTGGAATACTTAAGATAAGTTTTTAAAACAGTGCAACTTGACCTCTTGACCTCTGTCTATAAGAACATGAGAATTTTTAGAATAATTTCCACCAACTCTTACCTTTTATGTAAGAGTTTTTTTTTTTTTTTTTTTTTTTTTAATTTCAGTCCCACTGGTTCTACATTGGTTGCTACTCTTGCTGTTTCTTTCATCCTACTATTTTATTTTGATTTTAATATCTTTCTTGATAAAAATATTTTTGATACCTCTTCTTACAGTAACAATTCGCAAGAAGTAGTGTCTAAACACTTTGAAACACACTTCTTTTAAAATCATACATATCCAGGCATAGTGGTGCACACTATAATAATCCCAGCACTTGGGAGTCTGAGGCAGGAGAATCGATGTGAGTTAGAGACCAGCCTGAGCTACAGAAGTGAGCTCAAGGCCAGCCTGAACTGCATAGAAAAACCCTGTCTCAAAAAGACAAAAAAATAAAAAATAAAATCACACATAAATGGGTTTTTAAAAAACCTGGATGAATTTACCACCAAAATTCTCACCTATCAATCTTATTTAATGTATATTTTGTAATACTTTTATGCAAATTCATCCTATCAGGGACTGCATTCTGTGAAAGTTCTGTATTCCCCAGGTGGAAAGAAAGCCACTTCAGACATACTTATCTCTGAAAGTTCTTTTCCCACAACTACTTGTTGCAGTTTGGGTTGTGGATTGTAAATCAGACTTTTCCAAAGGGAGAAGGTCAAAGTCTATGATTCCATTTGAGGGAAGTCTTCTAGCTCTAGCCCCAGATGGACTTCAAGATTTTCTGCTCCTGGATTAAGTTTTTATAGTTCTTGTTTATGAGTGGTCCTGGCTTTGTGAGCCTGGTTATATATAGTACCTGATTTCTAATCTGCAGCCCAAAGATTCTCTTCCACTTCTGATGTTAGAGGTCTAGGGCTCAGCCCACAACAATACCAGGCAGTCCCTACTCACCATTCCAGCCTCAAACTCTCTACTTGGAGATACTCATTTATTTGTCTATTTGTTTACTTATATTTTGAACTAAGCTATTTACTTGCATTTGTGGCTGTTATAGTTTAGGTTTTGCTTGTTTCTTTGGCTTGTATTTTTGGAAGGGTCTCACTACACAACTTGAGCTCATAGTGATCCTCTTGTTTTCACCCTCCCCAGAGCTGGGATTACAGGTTAATGCCACCACCGCTGGACTCGGTTGCTGGCTCAGGGCACCTGAGGGCAGGGCAGGTGGTGCATGTGGAGCCAGGAGTCGAATCCAGGTCCCTAGGATTGGCTAAGCAGGCACTTAGTCTGATGAGCTATTTTGCTGGCCCTTGTGGCTTTTATATTTTACATACCATTTCTATTTGTTTGAAATGGGGGAAAATATTAGAAAAAAAACATTTCCTAGGTTGCTTGAGCTGAACTATTTAATGCAAGTGTCCTCTGTATTTACTTGGTGCATTCTTATTGTATGAACTTGTTTCCATTTTCCTTGCAGAATGATTTCCTAGAGGGTAAGCACTATATACTACTGATTTGGGTTTCTGATGAACTTAAAAACTCATGTCCTTATCTTACTTCTGCCATTTTGTGACGTTTTGCTGATTTTTGCTGGCAGCTAAAAAGAGTCTTTTCAACATTTGGTCGCTACAATACAAACATATGAAAACCAAAATGACCTTTGGTGTCTGGTGGAGTTTTGTGAAGCTTTGTCTGCATGATGCTTTATAATACAGGTGTAGAAAAGCAGACTTTTCCAAGTCTCGGTTACTAGAAGAAAATGAAAACAGCAGCATAATTATAATGTATGTCTTTAATAAAGCTGCTGCCTGGGATTAGAGGTAGGCTTCTTTTTATTGAAAATGTTAAATAGTTGTCTCAAAAGTTCAACGAATCAATTAACATTTCTTCTTCATATTTAAGTGTACATTTTGGGTAAAAAGTAATTTGAACATGCTTTATATCTTACCAAAAAAAAAAAAAAAACAGGTTTTGATTCTTGGAACAAAACTGAGCAACATAACTTTGTTAAATATTTTCAGCAAGTCTCAATCCAACAGAGCAATGTTGCTTTAATTCGTCAGTTAGGTTAGACATTTCCATTTTTGTAGTTATATGGAAGAACTTATGTGAAGGTTTGATGGACATGGTCACCTTTTGTCTACAGCAATTATATAGATTGGTATTCTTTCTGTTTAGGTGATAAATAGCAATGTAGTAATGTACCTTTATCAGGAAGATGTGGAGTGGGTGTCTTTTCCAAGCAACTCTTCTCTTCGATTCTAGGGATTGAATGACAATTCCTCAGTTTTTTCTTAGTGCAGACTGCAGACCCCTTGCAATGCCGTGCAGTGCTTGCTCTGTTTCCTTGCATGGTCCAACCCACCGAGAGAATCATAGAGCTTTTACTTCTATAGCCTCCTTAAGAAAACATGAGTGTTAAAATGATTTTGAAAATTACACTTCTTTGTCTCAAAATATTTTTCACAGAACTGGTAGCTCTTAAAGTAAATATGGCTGGATTATAGGTGTGTGCCACCACACCACCTTTATGCTAGGGCACAATTTGCCATAAGCAAAATTTCACTTTTATCCACTACAGAGATGTCTTTTAGCAAGAATATTTCAAGTATAAATTTCATTGGGCTGTCTAAGTTTCTATTCCAACCAGATAAGTAATCTATCTGTCTGTCTGTCTGTCTGTCTGTCTGTCTGTCTGTCTGTCTACAAAGGCATACGCATTCATTTCTTTAATTTATAGAGCTATTTTCTGACTACACTGGCAAAGCTGAGAAGGCAAAAGTGTGCCAACACAGACAGAACATCTAGTTATCTTCACAGAAACTTTTCATATTCCTGCTTTAAATCACTCAGGGCTGTACTGTGGTTGAATTTCTTTTTTTTTTTATTGTTTAAATTTAACACGAGTTATATTACATATTTTCATCGTCAGATCAGTTTAGATTAATACATATATGTATATAAGATTGATCAAACAATTAAACATTAACCAAATCAACATTTTTTTTTTCTTAAGCAAAGTAATGTACGAAGAATTTTACCAAGAGCACATCTTTGTAACTTAGCAAACTTTTTGAACAGATAAGAGTGATAGTATTTTTGTTTAGAATATTTGCTGTTCCTTTCTAGGGGAAAAATTACACTTTCTTAGTCTTTAAAATCAAACCTTGCTATATAGTCCTTTGTCCAGAGAGCTCTGAATTGAATAAAGAATAACGTGTTTCGCCGCCAAGGAGAAGCTGTGCAGCCCAGTGCCGTGCACTTGTTTCTATCTGCAGAGAGTGAGGAAGGCGCTGTTGAGCAGAGCCGTGGCTCAGCTACAGCACGCATCAAGCGTAGGTGGGGAACACAAACCCAGCTCTGTGAAAGCCAGGAAGACCATGGGATTGCTTCTCACTGCGCCACAGATAAACTTAAGGTGACTGTTAGAAAGTTCCTAGAAAAAAAAAAAAAGATATTTTAATTGGTTCTATGAATGATCAAATATGGGGAAGGAATATCAAATAAGAACAGCACCAAATAAACAAAAGGGTTATGATAGAGCTCAAATGAAAATCAATTACAAAAGATGATACAGAATCAATCTCTGTCATGTTTTCTCAAAATAAAATGCATCTATTTTGTACATTTTAATGATTCCACAGTCATATAAATTGGGGTTGTAGGATTATCTTGTAACCCATTTCCACTACTAACCAGTACATTTTGAATTTCACCTGCATTTTCCTCTAACACTTTATTTTCTGCAAAAATATATTTGAAGGGAGTTGATGAGACAAAGAATATGAGTATTTGCAAATACTTACAGTTGTTTTCCAGCAAGCATGCTCGAAGGAGAAAGTAGAATACTGACGCCAGGTGTTGTGGTGCATGCTGGGAATCCCAGGGACCCAAGAGGCCCAGCAAGAAGAATAGCAAGTTCCAGGCCAGCCTGAGCAGTTTAGAAAATGAGAGAGAACCCATCTCAAAATTAAAATAATAGTAATAATGATAATAATAAATGAAATGGGTTGGAGACTTCTTAGTACAAATGGTCTGGACTGAAACCTCAATATCACAATAAAAGAAGAAAATAAATGGAAATAGTCAGATATTCATGAGTAGGACACACAGGCCTCGGTCATACTTGTACTCACAACTGGCATTTATTGTGTGGACACGGTTAGAACACACAGCAGGCTGCTGCCGACAAAGCAGCAGGCAGTCTCTGGGGGAATCATGCGCAGGTTTTCTCCACTGTACTATATGGCCTGCTGTATATGCATTTTGCAAATCATTAGTGTTTTATTTTTGTTAAGTGTGTGTGTGTATGTGTGTGTGTGTTCCTCAGCATAAAAGTTAATTACTTTTATTTACTTCTTTATGTTGTACTTCTTAGAAATTGGATGTTTTCACAACTGTAATTATATTTACATTCTTCTCTATTTTTTAAAATCAGCTTTAGTAGGTTCTACTAAAATAATTCTCATCTTTTAAAGTCTAAACTAATGATTCTAGGACATGGTCTTCGTTTAAATGCAGTTGGTAAATTTGTAACAACCAAATTTAAGTGTATACGCAGATTTTGAAACATACCCCAATTTTTGATATTTAAGTGTTTTAGAATTAAAGGTATGTAATCATTCATAAGACACAAATAGTGATATCATCAAAGATATTTGTGGCAGAATTGTTTAAAGCAAAAATTAATATTTAAATAAGTATCTAAAATTAGAGACTATAAATAAATAAATAATAAAATTAGAGAAGCTTCTAAAGTACAATGAGTTATATCTTATGGAGCAATACATATCAAGTATAGAGATATAATTACAAGGTAGACACTTATAAAAGTGAATATGAATAATAAAAGTATACTTAATCTACAGGTAAAATTCTTTAAAATCATGTTTGTCTTTTTTTTTTTTTTTTTTTTTTTTTCAAGGGACCTGGGCTCAAACTTACCACCTTGCACTTGCCAGGCAGGCACTTGTGCCATGGAACTATCTTCCCAGCCCTTAAAATCATGTTTGCAGAGGGATAATCAGGAAAAAAAAATTGAAAGAGCACTTCAAATATTGTTCATAATGCAAGTGCTGGAGATTCATGCCTTTTTTCATACCTTAAAAATTCTGATTTAAGAGTATTTATACAATTAAACAAATGAAGAAAATTTTAGCACTTCAGAGATACAAAATAAACAACTAAGCCAATCATAAATGATCAACCTCGTCACTTCCCTGCTAGCTAAGAGAAGGACCAGCAGTGACAGAGGCAGAAAAATAAGATTTTTCCTGCACTAACCTGAGCCCCAGGAAGTGAGGGCCATGAAGAGGCTTCAGCTGTGCTGAGTGCTCAGGATCGAGGCCTCCAGAGAACAGAGGAGCTTTGTAGACCAGGCTGTAGTTCAATTCTGTTGAAGTACTATTAACCCACTCATTATTTTATCTGTTCATAACAATTTCTTAAGGTAATGCTTGTAGGAAAATCTCAACCAGGTTAGAAGAATGGCCGTAGCTGTGTTATCCAAGAAACTAGTTTCCAATAACTTGCATTAGAGCCACTGATGTCACTGTTGGCTTCCACTCATATCTGCCTTTCTGTGTGTGTGTGTGTGTGTGTGTGTGTGTGTGTGTCTGTGTGTGTGTGCATGCGTGTTTATGTATTCAGTACAGTCTACAGGGTCTATAAGGTCTCACTATGTCAATCAGACTCATAGTGATTCTCGCAAGTGTTGGGATTACAGGTGTGTGCCACCACACCCAGTGTCAATGGCTGTCTCAGGTGTCCCAGCGACTGGGCCAGCACGGTATGGTTGGGATCAAACCTCTGCTGCTGCACTCTGCCTAAGCAAGTTTCTTGTGTTTTGCATTGCTAAGGCTTGTATGCTGCAAGAAGAAATTTACATTGGCTGTATACACGTACATACTAAATCAAATTTAATTATTGCTAGAATTTTCAGCAGAGAAACAAAAAGAAAAATGAGGGCTTTGGATGGTCTGCAGACATGGAGAGGATCAATGGCTGGCAGATGGGGATCCTCCAACCTGTGACAATGGAAGGACAAGACATTATGAAATTTTACTAGGGGCAAAATTTGAGGGGGAGGTTCAGTGCCACGTAAGGGACTAATTGGATGCTCCCTTGTACATGCAGAAAAAGTAAAAGGAAGTTGAGTTCAGGGCTGGAGAGAGGAAGGAGGAGGAAGTGGCCATTGGGAAGATAAACTGTTGTTTTGGGGATTCAACCATGTTGAACTGGGGCCATGGGCTGGATCCTATCAATTATCTCTTCAATAGCATTATTGTAATTATTATTATTATCATTATCATTATTATTATTATTTGGTCTTTTTGAGACAGGGTCTCGCTATGCAGTTCAGACTGGCCTTGAGCTCACTTTTTGTAGCCCAGGCTGGTCTCAAACTCGATCCTCCTGCCTCAGCCTCCCAAGTGCTGGGGTTGCAGGCGTGCACTGCCATGGTTCAGCTCCTCTCCTAAAATCTTAAATTCTAAAAAAAAAAACAAAAACTTTTGTTTATTTAATGCTGGCCTTGAGCTCACTTTTGTAGCTCAGGCTGGTCTCAAACTCGCACCGATCCTCCTGCCTCAGCCTCCCAAGTGCTGAGGCGAGCACTACCATGCCAGGCTAACAGCATTATTATTTTTGGAAATGGTTTCGGAATTGCACCTAAGTAAGCCATTTCAAGATGCAGCCTGAATCAAATCTTCCATGGAGAAGGGTTACAGATTTATGGTATTTGTTACTAATGTGATTATTTTTCAAGCTGTTGGAAGTAGAAGTCTAAACATGAGCTCCCCGTTCAGCATGCTATTGTGCACCTCATCTTCCCTTTTGGCATCTTTCGCGGCCTCCTGGTATTTTGGTTTATTCTCTTCCATAGTGACAAGTACATCTCTGGACACTCTCATTGTCAAAGTTTTACTTACCCTTATATTTTTTAAAACAAATACATATGCAAGCCAGGCGTGGTGACTCATGCCTATAATCCCAGCACTCAGGAGGCTGAGGCAGGAGGATTGGTGCAAGTTCAAGACCAGCCTGGGCTACAAAAGTGAGCTTAAGGCCAGCCTCAACTGCATAGTGAGACCTTGTCTCAAAAAGACAAAAATAAAATAAAATAAAATAAAAATACAAAATTAGCCAGGCATGATGGCACATGCCTATAATCCCAGCACTCGGGAGGCTGAGGCAGGAGGTTCAGTGAGAGTTCGAGACCAGCCTGGGCTTCCAAAGTGAGCTCAAGGCCAGCCTGAACTGCATAGTGAGACCCTGTCTCAAAAAGACAAAAAAAAAAAAAAAAAAAAAAAAAAAAAAAAAAAAAAAAAAAAAAAAAAAAAAAAAAAAAAAAAAAAAAAAAAAAAAAAAAAAAAAAAAAAAACAAATATGTATACAAACTAAAACTTACATTTTTACATACCCCCTCACACAAATTTAGTTCATAAATTTCAAATACTCAATCAAATAATAATAATAAAATTTCAAACAATCATGTGAAGAAAACCAGGTTATTACTAAATGTTTATTTTTAATAGACTGCATAAACTAAATATGCATCAACTCTAAGTATAATTTTCAAAAAACTAAACACAACAAATAGTATGCAATTATAAAGCAAAATGATATCAAGCACAATTTTTTAAAAATCTTATGAAATCACCAGGTTGTTAAAACTGGTCCAAAAATGTAATAGAGGCATGGTGATATCTATAACATCATCAAGAAAAAAAAAATGTAAAGATCCAGTGAGATAGCTCAGCATACTTAGCAACTGCTTAAGGAAGTGCACGGACCAGGTTCAATCTCTGATGCCCCATGTCAAGCTGGCCTGCCCCCCCCCCCCTTGGTATGCTGAGCCAGAGGCCAACCAAGTCTGGGCATGGTGGTCCACTCCTATAATTGCAGAAATAGGAGGATCACTACAAGTCTGAGCTGAATTGTTACACACTACACAAACTACATAAAAACAGAAAGAAAAAAGTAAAATAATATTTCTACCTTAGGACAAAAACTGTTTAGAGTACACAAAGAACAGTAAAATTGTTATTTAATCAAAAATAATTTTCACCTGTACTTAAAATATATTTTCAGTGCTACTGAGCAAAAAATTATCTACATGGTTGTCTACTGTTTGTAAGTTGACATGCATTCTTGAAAAGTTACATAATATCCTAAATAATAGTAAATATCTAACAAAGAAATATTAATGGTAAGAATTGGGTGATACCCTGGTAGGGCTATTAGTGCCCAGTACATTGTGCAGATTCTCAAAGTCCTGTCTGTATTGTGGATGATTCTGCTTATTACTCTGCATTTCTGGATAATTATCAGTTTCCCACCTCTGTAATGACTCAAAGTCACACATTCCCAGAAGGAAGACCAAAAGCCACAGACTCTTCACCCATAACTGTTTACACATCTTAAAGTGCAAGTACTTTTTTACTTCATCCAGAAAGCAGCACAGACTGCTGTGGGCTGTGCCAAGAGCAGCCCTCCCCCAAGCAGTGTGCCATGGAACGTAGTTTCTGCTGCATGCTGAGAGATACAGGAGAATTCTCAGCTTTTCTCCTAGGAGCTCAAGCACCTCACTGAGGAGGCAAGCATACCACCCCTCATTGTTCAGTCTAAGATGCACTCATGGAATGCTGTGGGTCACCTGCAAACACCACCCAGGGGAGTAGAATGTGATAGGACACATTTCAAAACAAACCAGCCTAAAATCGCCTTTTTTTTTTTTTTCAGGAAGTTGCCATAATAATGCTTATGCCTCAAGTCCAAGCTTGAAATATATTTTTGTCCAATGTATGACACAATTCTCTGACTCTCTAACCTAAGGATAAAAAGAATTTAAACTGATTAGATGACTCTGGGTTATTAGGCAAAATACACAATGCCAGGCTGCACTGTTGCTCAGCAATGACCCAGAAACCACTGAGTCATAAAGGACACATTTGCCCTATAATAAATAAACTCAGCCTGCTATGTTCTTAAGATAACTGCCTCTGGTTTGTATGATTTCATATCTCCTGTATCACTACTCAACCACACTTTCATTTGCACAATGAAAATATTAATCAAACTCATGTGGTATTTTATACAAAAATGATGTCAAGGCATAATCATTGCATTATTTTTATAGCAAATTATACTGCAGTAGCTCTGCAAAGCATAAATTGTTCTTTTCATTTCCCATCTGTGAAGTGGGTGGAGTGCAAACTGAAAAAAAGTGATAGGGGACTGAGGTAATAAAGAGCATCACAGAAGTCCAATGAGGCTTCTATTAAGATAAAGCTTCAAGGGGGTATGGTGCTCCATGTCTGTAATCACAGTGTTCTGGGAGGCTGAAACAGAAGGATCCCATGCTTGCTCCCCACCTGGGCAACTTAGGGACTTAGAAAGACACTATCTCAATGAAGAAGAAAGAGGAGGAAGAGAAGGAAGAGGAGAAGTATGCCGTTCATTATGATGTGTCTGCATTTGACCACCAGTGAAGTCACAAAATAAAAACTAAAAATCAAAAATAAGATAAAATGTGGGACTGGGGCGATAGCTCGGTAGACTAAGCACCTGCCTGGCAAGATAGAGAAGCAAGTAGGTTTGAGCGTTATAAAGCAAGTACAGTGGGGTTCTTATTTTAAAAAGATAATTGAATGGTTAATCTGTTCTACATTACTTTGCAAAAGCTTTTGACACCTCATTGTGTTCAATTACACTCCTGATTACTCAGATGGGGAAATTTGGAGAATATTTCAAGACAGGTTGCTGAAAATCGCTGAGGGAGGGCTTTCTCCATGCCCTTGAGTCACAAAGGGCAGGATCCGTTTCTTGGGTCCTTTCACAGGTATCTGTGAATTTTAGTTACTGTATTAATCTATTGTACTAATGCATAGAGGCTGTCATCCAAAACCCAAGGGCCAGTTTTAATTAAGGAGGATTGCTGATGAGCCATAAGGCCCCTTCACTCTGGACTGGACTTGAAGCAGGAGCAGTGCTAAGTTACCTCAGACGGATGGACACCTGGACTCCATAAATTTTCTCCTGACTCATTTCACCCCAGAAATTTTCATATCCCATGTTCTCTAAAAAGCATTGTTTTTATGTGAAATCGAATATTTCCTGAACCACCATTTTCTTCTAAGTTCTGTAGTATTACCAGAGATAAATGCTCATTTGGGATTAAAACAAATCATGGAGATGATACTGAAATTCACAGTACAGTCTGCTATGAAAACACAGTCGTTATGTTCACAATCAGAGTTTCTCTCTATCAAAGAAAACAGAGGCTAAAGATGCTTGACTTTCTTTCCCTCTCAGAAATGAAAGAATTCAGAGATGGAGAAAGATTCTAGGACTTTGGTTCATTCTGATATTTCTTTTCACACACACGGATAGAAAGTTCTGGTCCTCACAGAATGTATAAGCCATCCAGTAAGATTTGCACTGAGTCACCTCAACAGTGTCAATTGTCCTTTGTGGGAGTTGAGCCAAGAACTGCAGAAGGACAGGGAACCCAGCAGTGAAGTAAGCTCTTGAAACAACGTTCATGTGGACCATTTCAGAACTGGCTGTGTGTGTGTATGTGTGTGTGTGGGGGGGGGGGGGATAAGAAGAGTCCTCTGTGGCAGAGGCTAGGTCAAGATGAGTTATAGAAGGATCTGTGGTATAGACCACAGCCAGCTCCTGCTGAGTCAGGAAATGCAAAGCACAAAGCTGTCCATTAAGAGCAGGGTCATCCAAAGAAACTGTGAAACATGAGCCAAATAATATCAGCGGGATAATTAAGAATAAGAGACCTTATCCTGTATTCTTGCCCACTTGCCAAATGACTCACTTCCCAATTTAGCACTGGATTCAGTCAACTTTACCTGAGCAATAGTGCTTAGAATCTCATTGATTGACCATAGTTATGCCCCACCGTATGCCCATCTAAGCGAGTTTCCGTGTTCTCCATCAACATAGATCCCCCACCACAACCACCACATGGTTTTCCTCTGTAAAAGTCCCTGGAAGAGACAGCATCCTAGGGACAACCTTCTTGGGCCCCATCCTGCCCCTCTTTAACAGGAGCTTTCTTTCCCCCGATAAATATATTCTGCTCATAAAAAAAGAGCAGCAAAATCGCAACCTATTCCCTGCCACGTGCTATATCTGAAGCCAAAAGCTGGGAATCTAGGTCTCTTCTCAATGCTTCTTGAAGTGATAGATGCTTAGGGCAAGCCATGGGATGGTAGTTGACAGCTATAGGCCATGCCTTAGTTACTTGTCGTGGACCAAAAAAATGGACTGTTTCTGTGGGTAGGATAGGCATTTTGTCTGTCCTCAAGCACACAGCTAGAGGAGCCTACTAAATATTGAATATAATCAAGTACTTCAAAAATTTAAGTTTTACTCTATTAGATATACAGGCCATTTTGGATAAAAAATTCTAATCCTTCTATCTACCACTTTTATAATAACTCTCACACAACTGGACATAATATCCACAGAGATTTTGTTTGTTTCTCTTGGGCAAGAGGCCTCGGTACTTTGTTCCCTTGTCTTCTTTTTTATGCTGGGCAGATCATACAGCTATTCTTTTAATTTTCATCCCTATAGATTACAAAATCTTTCAGTGAATTAGGTCACTACATGCCTTACCCAAAGGGAAACTCTGAAAAAGTAGAAATGAAAATCAGTTCACCTTCAGGAAGTAATTTTAATTTGACTCTAAAATAAAAACTCAGAACTTTATTTTGACAAGAAAAGGTAAGCTTCCTCTCGATCTCAGTCTCTGCTTTCTTTTCCCCAGTTTCAGGCCAGAGGCTCATCCACTACAGGCCTGCTCTTTAGATCTTATGAGGCACCGAGTTGGAGGTAGCAGTGAGGACTCCTTGGCACATGAAACCTTGACCTTTTTTCTTCAATCAGTGAGCCCTCTGGTTCTCTAGCCTCTATAAGACTAAATGCCACACAGCAGGCTCTCAACTAATATTGGTTGATTAAGTAATTGAGTGATATTTTGTACAGTGAAGGCATACTGATTATAGAAATTTTGGAAAAATAGGTGTTAATGTGCAATATGACTGCCCTAGGACAACCACTATGATTTTTTAAATAATTCCTTATTAAAGTGATTGAAATTCTTGCAAAGATCACAATAACAAATCACGAGAAGGGGGTCATCAAAGAAGTCAAGATGGCCAGCAAAGGGTTTCATGTGTTGCAATTGGAAAGTGAAGCACATTAGGATGAATGTTTTCAAAGAAACCTAAGCAGGAAATTGAAGCATTCACTTAAAGAGACCTCATAGAGGTGCCTTCAGGAACATAGTTCAAGGGAAGAGAAGATTGTCTATAACTGTCAGGGAAAAGGCAGCTGATCCTGAAGTTTCTGTTTATCCCAGATAATCCAGAGTACCTAACCTCTATCACCCTATAATCTGTGAATATCTATTATTGCTCTTGGTATGTCCAGCCTCAAATTTAATTCTGCTGTGACTGACAGTGAGAGTTGTTCATACTACAATATTTACAGAAAATATTAATTTCCATAAGCTTAGATATTTATGAATTACATTAGAATGATTCCTGTGATGTATGGCAAATATATTGCTGACCTAGTTAGAATTCTTGGAAAAGTGCTTTGTTAGTGCATTTGAGAAGTTTAATACCCAGGGTGGCCTGCTTAGAGCAGGTTCTACTTAATTCATCATGCCCAGTTATAGTGACAGTTGCTTATATTCCGGGCCCACACAAGCTTCTCCAATCCCAAGTACTCATATTCAGTCCTCATAGTCTTGACCTCCAATACACATACGGACTCGGCACTCTGGATTATTAGATTCATTGCTCTATTGTGATCTCCTTTTGGTCATTCTAAAGTCGTTTCTCCTACCTCATCACCACAGATCTGCTCTACACTTTATTATAAAACCTCTGAAGCTTTTGTGTCTTCAGCATGATTCTCTCCATTCACCAATTAGGGGCAGCACAAAATTAAAGTTAGTGTACTGGCTAACCAGTGATTTCTCAAAATAAAAGAATTGCATGAGAGATACATGTGCTTGGATATGAAAGTGTCTTCCCACAGAGTCAAATACAATAATATTAAAAAAAATAAAGAATCAAATAAGACCAAAAGATCCACATCAGGAATTCTTTTCACATTTATGCTTATTGAAGACCCACTGGGTGCCACAGACTTGGGTTACGGATGAAAATACAAACAGTGGGAAAATGAGATGAATCTCTCATGCTGAGACTGGAAAGGTGAGGGAGTACCCTTAGGTAACCACAAAAGAAATGTAAAAGGTAAAATGTATGACAGTTGAGGTGTGGCAACAGAGTGAGATGATCTTAGGGTTCGCAATGTAGCTTATGGACCTTGGAATAATGCTCCTCTGAGAAATAACCGAGCTGAGATCTGAAGCAGCGCAGCATGGAAGGCCACGGGGTAGAGAAACACACATTTTTCAGGGGCGAAGGAAGAAGGGTGATGCTATTGCTACAGAAAAGAGTCATCTCAAAGAAGGAAAGGATGAGGCTGCTGGACTTTGAATAATGTTAAGTCATGAGCAATGGGAAGTTGTTGGCCTGACTTGCACAGATGAGGCACATGACTCACTCAGGCTTACTCATCTTTCTGTCCAGTGGCATAGACCTGTTTCCTGTTAAAGATGTTCATAAAAGGAGATGCCCGAGCTGAGCTGTTTCAAAGCAAGGTCTTCTTATGGACACCTCAGATTCCTTAACTTGAATTCCCACTCCCTTTTCCAGTGTTTCTTTGTAAATGGTTTCCTTCCATTCGTCAGTTTTGTTCATTCATTCATTCATTCATTCACTCATTCAACCCTTCATTCATTCATTCATTCATTTTGTAGTACCGAGGATTTAACTCAGGACCCTACACTTGTCAGGCAAGCACTTATTCTGTTAAGCTATACCCCTGGCCTTCCACTGGTCAGTTTTGGATCCAGTGATGCATGGTATCATCCTTATTTGTGATGTGGGTGTGTCTCTGCACATTGTCCTGTGAGGTTAGTTCAAAGATTACTTCTTGGAAATACAAAATTGTAGCCTGTCAAGAATATGGTTTTTGGCCCAGTCTCTTATTTTCAAGTACTACTCTTGAGAGAATGACAGTAACTGAGTTTACACCAGGAGCAGTACATATCAGAAAGACAAGAGCGACGTGTATTCCAAACATGGTTTTAGCATTACATTGTGCTATAGTCAATTTTGTATTTCCTTGAATTTCCAAATATCTGTGTAAAAATTGTGTAACTGCTTATATCACATTGTATGGAAAGTTATTAGAATATCAATGATGGTCAGAAAATATCATTTACAAGCTAAGTCAAAGATATTTGATACTCAGAAAGCCAGTGATGATAAGCCCAGTACCTATGTTATAGAGTAATAGTATCACAAAGCTTTTCTGCTGGAGGATTGAGAATGTAAGTTAACAGACCGACAATTGGAGAAAAA
>PVJA010033056.1:0-23654 GCA_004027025.1 Myocastor coypus
AAAAAAAAAAAAAAAAAAAAAAAAAAAAAAACTACTTGATGTCAGACAGAAGAGATGACAATTAAAACATGCTTCAGAAAATAAGCTTTTAGGGCCCAGCGGGATGGCTCAGTGGTCTAAAGCGCCTGCTTGGGAAGGCTTAGGCGGCTTCAGGGACTGCAGTTTGATCCCCGGCACCACATGCTGCGCCAGCCCTGCCCTCGGGGTGGGCTGAGCCAGCCATAGAAATGAGTGAATAAACAAAGGTTCTCAAACAAGAAAAATAAATAAATAAAATTAAAAATTAAAAAAAAAAGAAAAGAAGCTTTTAGAAATACAAGCTGAGAAGAAAAAACAGAAGGAGCAGTTGTACAGTATGGAAAATTTAGACAAGGGCCATGCAGTGAAACCTACAGACGGAAATGGACATTATGATCACTATTCAGCCTGTGTTCTAGTCCCTCCTGGGTATCTTCCCAGAGAGTTTAAAAGACAACACGTTCCAGTGGTCTCTGCATAACCATGATTGTAGCTGCATGTACATAATCATTGAGCATTGGAAGTGGTCTTCAGGTCCATCATAAATGCATAAAGAATATACAGTCTCCATGCATGATAGAGTACTACTCTCCTTATAGAAAGATAAACCTGAGTCATTTGCAGGAAATAGATGTTCTTTCTTCCTTCCTTCCTTCCTTTCTTTCTTTCTTTCTTTCTTTCTTTCTTTCTTTCTTTCTTTTTGTTGCTGTTATTGTGGTGGTACTAGGGATTAAACTCAGGACCTTGTGCTTGCCAGGCAAGCAATTATTCCACTGAGCTATCTCCCTGGCCCAATAAATGCTTTTTGATACTATAATGTTGAATGAAATAAATCACACATGGTTTGTTGCATTAAAAAAAGTTAACTGCCATTAACCTGTACAAATTAACAAGTTTCACCATGACATTTCTAGATACATGTATTTTATATTTTAATCATTTCCATTCTCCCTACTTACCTTTCTTGCAACACTTTATACTACCTATTACATATAGGTTTCTAGTTTAGCTAGTACTTTTTTAAAAAGTTACTCCTTTATAGACACATGCATTACTGTCAACACTGTAATGGAGCACTCAGTGATATGGCAGTGGGAACTATCTGGGAACATAACAGTTCTTCATATTTATTATTTTTTAATCTTTTGCTATAGTCTGCATAAGGCATGCAGTAACCAGAAAGGCAATAATAAGCCAACAGACATTTCTAGTCCAGATGAATAACAGAAACTATCCTGGAAATCCTTCATAGCCAATGTTTCTGTTCCTATAGACCAAACTGATATGTAAGGCAATAATATCTCTGTTCATGAAAGGGAGATGTTCTGACTCAGTGTTTTATCATTAGAAATTATAGTGAAACCTGAGGGAATATAGTTACTGGAGATGAATTTTAGGGAGAATTACTTCTGTCCTTTCCCTTTGGGTATATCATTTATCTACCATTGTTGTGATACACTATCTCAAAACTTAAGACTTAAACAAAATGTAATCTTATTGTTTAAGATAATAAGGGCTATCAGTTCTGTGACTAGATGTTTGATCTGTTCTTCCTGGGATCACCCATAATGATGTACCTACCAGGAAGTTCTGCCTGTCAGTGAGGACACTTAGTTCTCTTCCAAGCGACTTCTCATCCTCCAATGGGACTTCCTTTTACCTACTGATTCCAAAGTTGAATTCCAAGAAAGTAAAAATGAGGTCTAGCATTACTTCCATCATACTCTTATTTATCAAAACAAACCCTAAGACCTCTCCAAATAAGAAATCGAGAGACACAACTAATGAGGTATACTAAACTTTCAGCTGTACTAAATCTGTGCTTATCACAAGTACCCTCTGGCCAGGACAGAAATGTAGTTGTTTAGGTTGTTTGTATACTGCCCAAAGATACCTGGCCCAGAAAGGGCAAGTTCTGGTCTCAGCTCCAAAAGCCATGCTGCCTGCTCCAGGGTCAAGTGCTCCAAGAGATGAAGATAATGTTTTTTTCATCTATATAAAGAATGCCTATCAAATAGACCTAATTTTGTCTGTAGACTCTAGACATTGTTCTCATGCCGCTGGCTCCTAGGCTACTCAGAAGAGGCCTAAATGTATGCTGGGGCTCAGAACCAGCAGCCATAACTTCTGTGATGGCTTGCTCTTTGCCACACCCATGGAACCAGGATAGCTTCATGAACAGGTAGCTCAAATGCTAGATACTCATTAACAACAGCTCTTCTACAAACATCATTCTCTCTATGTTATCACACGGAAGTTCAAGTATTTTCCTTTATTGAGATTTATGAAAATCTATGCAGATTGGATGATATCATTTCTCTGTTCCAAATTTAAAATAGCTAACTTTTATAGAGCAACTACTATTAGTCTGGTAATGTTCAAAGTATATTATTTTTATCATCACATTTAGTACTCAGAGCACATGCAACAGAGGAACCATTATTATTATCAGTATTGATAAAACTCAGGTACATAAAAGAGATGGATTCAAGTTTAGGATTCAGTACAAAATATTATTATTATTTTCAACATTTATTCTTTGTGAAATAAAGTTCAAGAAATGCAGGAGATGATCTGAGGAGTGTGGTATTACTGTGATCTCTCCTTTGGAAGTCTTAGAGTGGAAACTCTAGGACCTGGCACTAGACCATTGTCTCTGACTTACCTTACCAGCACTTATTACCCATTATGTCTATGACTTGTCTGTGCTCTCCTCTCAAAGAAAGAGAGAAAGAAGAAGGAAGGAAGGAAGGAAGGAAGGAAGGAAGGAAGGAAGGAAGGAAGAGAGGAAGGAAGCAAAAAAAGGAAGGAAGGAAGGAAGGAAAGAAAGAAAGAAAGAAAGAAAGAAAGAAAGAAAGAAAGAAAGAAAGAAAGAAAGAAAGAAAGAAAAATATCTCTTCTCTCTTGTACTTACTAATTGAAGAACTAAGATTAATTCAGTTATTTCTTAGAGTCTGGTACTAGTCTAACTATTTTAAATAAGCTAACTCATTCAATTTTCACAACAGTTCTACTAGTAAATAACATTTTTATCCTTATTTTACACATAGAAAGGAAGAAATTTGAGGCACAGAAAGATTATTCCGCTCAGAGTCACCTACCTATAAGTAGAAGAGCTCATATTCCAACCCTGGGCTATAGTTTCTAAACCCTAAAATCTCAGGCTTGACTCAATGTAAATATATATGATTGTGTGTAGTGAAAGGTGGTGTATGTATGGATATGTATATACTCCTAGATTATACTCAGAATATAATTAAAGCTTTATTTCTCAATAATAACATAATTTTAAGAACTAAAAATTTAACAGGACACCTTTAAGTGGAACATTTCTTCAAAAATATTTCACTAAAAATTTTATGTACAGTAATATAAATCCAAAAATCTTATACATAAGTACTATTTTTTCATTTCTTAAATTCTATAACTTTAGCTTGTCAAAATGAAGAATTTTTAATTATCTGAAAGAAGACAATCATGTCAGAAATATTTAATGAGAAATCCCCTTTCTTAAAACATTATAAATTACCAGATATGAGATGTAAAAATGGGAAGTTAAGGATGATATCCATTCACAAAGTAGTTTGTGAGAAAGCTTAGAAAATATCACTACTTACCTTTTATAGATATGTATGTTTCAGGTAGCTAATTATTCTAAGTCAAGTCACTAAAATACCATAGCTAATGGCCTTCAAATTTTTAACTGTTAATTACACTTTCTTTTTTTTGTTTTTGTTTTTTGTTTTGTTTTGTTTTGTTTTTTTGAGACAGGTACTCACTATGCAGCTCAGGCTCACCTTGAGCTCATTTTTGTAGCCAAGGCTGGTCTCAAACTTGCACTGATCCTCCTGCCTCAGTCTTCCAAGTGCTGGAATTACAGGCATGCGCCACCACGCCTGGCTTAATTACACTTTCTAATAATTAAGTTGCTTATAATTTTAAGTCTTGGGTCCTGTCAAATTAAAACTGGCATGTGTTTCAATTAATAGCTATTTGTAAGACTGAAAAGCCACTGCAATGTCAGAATACATGTCTAAAATAATAATGTTAAAACAAAAAACAAACATAAATAGCTGAAGATTTACTGACCGCTTACTAAGATTTAGGTACATGCTAACAGCATGCTTAGCACAGGCATTGTGTCCTTCATATAAAATAAGCTCTTGGGTCCTTCATTGTCATAATCATACTGTTGTTGTTGTTGTTGTTGTTGTTGTCATTTTTCACAGGCAAGGACACTGAGTTAGCTAAATTAGCAAAGAAGGATTCCATCTCCAACAGTCTGGTAACACATGCTAGGGCAGCACTGAAGCAATGCTGCTTCTCGTAGTTACCAAGCTAAAAGCTAACAAAATTTATTTTTGCAGTATCTACTCTACATCATATGCTGTGGCAAAGACTAGGAAAACAAAATGGAAAGACACATCCACTCATCTTAAAGAACTCACTGCCTAGTAGAACATGTATATAAGAAAGTATACAGTTGTGGCATAGGCTGATGGTTGATGAGAAGTTAATGGCTTGGAGTATCTAGGTGCACTATGCTAACAAGAACAGCATTATAGGCACAGTTTAGCGCCAGGAAAATAAGAACATAATTAAGTCCTTCAAAAAAAAAAAGATAAAAATAGAGGTTTTTACAAACCAACAGAATTTAGTTTAAATTGGTTTCATTGCATGGATAGTAAATAGCATATATTTATATTAATTAAACTAATAATGTAGCTAAAATAAAGCGTTCATGAAGAAAATTGGATCCATCATACTATTGTTTTCTTATTTATTCTGAGAGGTTGAAAATCACACCAAATGAATAACTTTGTATTACTCATCAATAGATAAATATAAATTTAAGTAGACTTTGGATACTTTTTTTTCTCTTGCTTTAGCATGTGAGAGAAAACCATCTGATATATAGACAGGCAGTAAAAGAACAAAAAATGACTGTTTTATATTGTATCTGTTCTGGATTTGACAAACTGTGACTTTCAGCAGCTTAATTATAGGTTTAAAATTATTTCTATGAGTTTAGTTTGTTTGTTTGTTTTGTGGGACCGGCGTTCACACTCACAACCTTGCACTTGCCCAGCAGGCACTTGTGCCTCAGAGCTATCTCCCCAGCTCCCCATTTCTATGAGTTTAGAAAATTTACTGATTCATTTTACTTTAAGCATATTTAGATCAATGAATATTCTATTTCTTCCACAACTAGAAGGTAGTCCCATCGAACTAGTAATTGGATATCATTTTCTCTCCAGGTCCTACAAAAATAGTGCCTGGTACATATGAGATAGACTAAGGAATAACAATTTACCAGATAGAAATTATAATTTTTTGTTAAATTGGCATCCTGATTAGAATATCAGAGTTCATTTCTACTATGAACAAAAATGCTGAACATTCGAATTTTTACTATCATGGCCCTTCCAGCAGTTCTCACAACCCAACAACTGGAGCTGGGCAGTGGGTTTTAAAGGAATGAGTTTTTGCAATGCAGTGCTCTTGAGATGTCATCCTTCTGTATTAGCTGAGAACTCTGAAGTCAGATGACAATTGACCTTGTGATAAAAGACATACAAAAGACATACACAAAGAAAAGAAGGCCATGTGATGATGAAGGCAAACACAGGTGTTACATGGATGCCTAAGCAACCAGAATGCAGAAGAACTAGGTAAGGTTCTTCTCTTTCAAGAGCCTTTGGAGAGACTATTATTCCAAACACCTTAAATCCTGGCTTACAGCCACCAGATCTACCACAGAAAAACTTTTCTATTATTTAAGCCATCAAATATGTGAGTTTTTTAATGGCCACTTTAATAAATTTGCCCAATTGCCAGTAGATCTTTCATACAAGAAGTCTGATAGAAATATTTACCAAGTTGCAGCAGATTTAATTGAAACAGTATGGGGTGCTAGTGCCCATGACATAGACAGGCAAATGGGAATTGACCACTGGCACTTATTGACAACGTTGACGAAGGCATTTTCAGAAGACTGATAGATAATGACAGAATCAGAAAGGAAATAGAAGGGAAGAAATTAAAGATGAGCAATATGGGCAATCATTTCAAGCAGTCTTGCTAAAAAAAAAAATAAGAAAGAAACAAAGAAAGGCAAATGATTATGAAAGAAAAATGATAGCATTCTTGCTGCATGATGAGCAGTGGTCAAAGAGATCCCAAGGAGTTGATGGAGCAACATATTTTATTCACTTTAGATTATCGTCTTGGTTACTTTCCCGTTGCTTGGACAAATTATCCAACACCCATAGATTAAAGGAGTTCATTTTGCTTTTACAGCCTGTAGAGATTTCAGTCCACAGTTAGCTGGCTCCAGAGCAGGGCATAACAGAGAAGAAAGGGAGCTCATGGCATCACAAGCAGGAAGTACAGAGACTTCCTTTTTTTTTTTCATTTTGTCCAGCCTAGAAGTCTTTTTGCTGGTGACCCATACAGAGGTGGGTCTACCCTCTTCACTAAATTTGTCATCTATACCCAGAAGTATTCGAAAGCAATCATTGGCCCAATGCACTGCCGCACATCCATGACCCAGTATCATACATGAACAAGTTACTCCCAAAACCCACATACGTAAGCACAGGAAGCATTGGGCTGAGAGAAGGCAAGTTAAAACTGCTGTGAGAGTATTTATCAGAAGTAACTAATTATGGGAGAGGAGACAACAGTGGCAATAGAGACCAGTGCAACTTTTCTGAAACTTTAAGTTCAAAATGGTAGAAAGACTTGAGTATAAAAACTCAAACATAAAGACTGGAAATAATTTCAGTTTGCTTTGTTTCATTTGGTAATATATTACAGTTACTTCACAAAATATATTTTGGCATTTTTTCTCTTTGCTTTACAAATAACATTTAATAGATATAGGATAACACTATGAAATTTGAGAATTTAAATTAGAAGTTCCATGTCTTTTAGCTAAGGGAATCACAAAACCACTTTCTTGCCCATTTATTTGCTGTATTTGTTACTCAATGGCAATAAAAACATAATTACTTAAACCAAACTCAGCCATTCATGACACTTTAAATATTTAGAAAATCCATAAATTGGTGATTATTTCTTTATGTATGTCTTCAAAGATATGTGAAAATGAGTTTTTAAAAATTGTCTATTTTCTGACATATTATTATAATATTTACTATGTATTCAAGCCACTTTTAAATAAAGCTACATTGGGAACAAAAAAAAATTACGTGATGAATTTCTCAAACTATTTTAGCTCCCTCAGGAATTGCTTCTTAGCTAGAAAAAAAAAAAATGTTGTTCTGTCAAGCCATATACAAGCAAATCAATTCCCTAGAAACTCTCGCAGAGCACGAATACGTTTGTCTTCATGAGAAAATATTCAGGTAAACTGGACACTTTTCATTTCATTTCACTGCTGCCAAATGCTAGCTGCTAATTTTTTTTATTTTGTTCTAGAAACTCAACAAATGAAGATCACTGCTTTGGTTCCTTAAAATGACACCTCTATTTAACTGGTAAGACTGAATTTTATGAATCTGATCGTTCTTAAAGCAAGTTGGGTCGTTTTCAAATTATTTGTTGTTTGTTTTGACTTACCAATTCTACCAATTTTCTAAAAGAGTAATTTTTTCTTTTATTTTCTGTATTATTGGTCACACTAGTAATTAAACACTTGTCAAGTGAAATAAAAACCCTTGGTTTTATTGACTTAATAAGATTGCTTTGAAAGAAAAATCATCTGAACATGTTCTTGTTACACAATAATTGTTGGTTATTCTTATGTTATGTTTCTGTCACCTAAGGTTTTGTTATGGATGTGTTTTGTGTTTATTTCAGTGCGTTCTCACAGTTACCACTATTTATTATGGCTGCTCACCTCTCTCTTTAGTTCATAAAATTATACTTCCCTTAAAGACTGGTAGAACTCTCTACACTGCCTCTTGTGTTTAAGAATATAAATGTCTTCTTGCTCTCTAACTTGGAAGTCTTCCCTTACACTAATGATGACAGTCTGAGAAACAACACATACCAATGCAGGTACACAGTGAGAGTTCAACAAACAAAAACTGTTATCACCGTATTACTAGTACTATTTTCACAGCCATGTCATTGGGGAATGTGTTTGTGTGTGTTCAAAAAGTTGTATATGTATTCTCTTTCTATGCTGATAAAGAATATTTCAAATTTTATGGTAATTCTCTCAAGTTGTACCTTATTAATAATAAGTAAATATAATCAGCTAAAGACACTAAAAGGTAACTTACTATCAAATTATGGCTAAGTGCCTAGTCTTAGGCCAAAACTGCAGAGTCCAGAAATTTGTTAAAGCAGAAAAACCAAAGGAGCTCACATGGATTGCTGATGAGGCCTCATAGAAAAGTGCTTCAAGTGAATGGCTTTTATCAGTTGGCTTTCTGTATACTATCCCTCCCAAATTATATTGTAATTCATGATGATTTTTAAGAAAATAAAACTAATTCTATTGAACAGGCACTAAAGCCACTATTTATACTATAGAACACTACCTTTATAATTCAGTCTTCTCATATTATCCTCGTACTTTATTCAACACATGATTTACTAAATACATTCCACATATTAAGCAGAGACTGCTGCAGTTCTTGGTTATGTGACAATAAACAAAACAAAGTACCTACCATTATGGAACTAGCAGGGGCAGACAAATGATAGATGCAAATGAAATGAACAATTGTGTTTAAGTAGACTGGCAGGGGTACATGCTGTGAAACGACATATGATCTATACATAAAGGAAATGAGGAATTAAGTGCTGCAGATAACAGTGGTATAATATTTGACAGAAGAAGCAAACGAGACAGTCTTGAAAAGAGAACATATTTAACAAATGCCAGGAACAGCACAACTACAGCAAAGTGAACTTCAGGGAGAGAAGGAAGGATGACATCACATAGTTCCTGTATGCTCTAATGGAGAACTTCATAGTTATGCCCTGTTTCTTGGGCCAAATAAACGTACAAACCCATGAAACAAAGCTCTTAGAAGGAGAAACTGAACTGGAGATTTTCCGAGCACCAGATAGTCACTATGGCTGAATTTCAGCTTGACTTAGTCTCTCTGCTGTGCTCTCTGAAATGCAAAACCTAGCTACCCCAGACTCTGGGAGTTAAGATTTATGAAATTATGGATGTATAAGGAGCCATACTTAACACAATAACACAGATAAATACCTGAATTTTTTCATTAACATAATTTTACTTAGGATTCTGTATACTATTTGTGTAGATAATCACACACATTATTGAAAAGCAATAAAACATTTTTTTAAAATAGATATGCAAGGGCTAGTCAGATAGCACAGTGGATTAAGGCGCCTGCTCAGGGGTTTGATTCCTGGGCCTGCTGTGCCAGCCCTGCCCTCAGTACACCCTGAGACGGTGACTTAGACTGGGTGTGGTGGCATGCGCCTGTAATCCCAGGTCTTGGGAAGCTGAAAACAGGAGGATCATTACAAGTTCTATCTATGTAGTGAGACCCTATAGACCCTGTACTAAATTAGATTAAATATATATATATTTAAAAAAAATTTATGAGCTCTTTGATTCTATTCTTTCTTAAAAATAAATATGTAACTTATCTTGTAAATTCTTTCCCACATAGTAGCTCAATAGTTACCAGCCTGGAATCGGACAGATCTGGCCGAAAAGGATCAGCTATTATAACACTACTAATCTATCGTGGCATTTTTTTTTCTATCTAGTTTCCAACACATTAAAATTTGAATTCTGCCAGTCTATAAAATTTCTGTAATATTTTATTTTAAATCACACTTGAGATTATATCTCACAGGATATTTTAACATTTTCAATAAATTGTCAATTTAAAATATCTGATCAGTATTGTAGTAGACACTATATTAAGGCAACAAGTAGGAAAACAGTCATTATCTTTTACATAATACTATCAACCACTTCCATTACAAGGAGGACATCATTCAGGCTGACTCAGCCACTTAGTATTTCTTTTTTCTTTTCTTTTTTTTTTTTTTGTAGGACCAGGATTCAAACTCTCAACCTTGCACCTGCCAGGCAGGCACTTGTACTACGGAGCTATCTCCCTGGCCCCCACTTAGTATTTCATTAATCTAAAATTTGAACTGAAGGGCCTGGCAGGATGGCTCAGTGGTCTAAAGCGGCTGCTAAGGAAAGCTTACACAGCCACAGGTACCGCAGTTCAATCCCTGGCACCACAAGCTGCACCAGCCCTGGCCTCAGTGCAGGCTGAGCCAGCCATAAAAATAAATAAACAAAGTTCTGAAACAAGAAAAAAATAAAATAAAAAATTCTTTTAAAAAAAAAAAATTTGAAATGAAGTATGATTTTTCTGACTCATAGTGATCCTCCTGCTTCTACCTCCCAAGTGCTGGGATTACAGGTGGGTGCGACCAAGCCAAGACTCCATCCCCGGATAAACGTGTTCAAGAGTCAGCACGGCAGGTGGGACGAGGAACTAAACCCTGGTCCTTGCGCTTCCCTAAGCAAGGGCTTAAATCACTGAGCTCTACTGCCAGCCCTATAAGTCACTTTTTAAAAAGCTACAAGGAATCAGTGATTAACTGAGCCCAGCCAGCTGTACCACATGACATAAAGAAAAGCAAAAGGATATATAATCTTCTAGGAATATTTTCTAGTACGTCAAAAGTTGAAAACGAGAAATCACTCACCATAGGACAGCTTTCTCAACAGGCTGTCTGCAATCTATATTATAGGATGATTTGGTGTGTTTCATGGGAATGTATACATTTCCATATATATGTATGCTTGAGCTCACATATACAAACATATACACATACAATTAAATATTGTTATGGATTATGTCTAGTTGTCTCCCCAAAGCCTCATGCAGTCATAGGGTGGATTCTAGAGTTTATGGGTAACTCATGATCCACTGAGATTATGGGTGTGAGAGCTGCTGGGATTATGAGTGTGAGTACTACACTCAGTCTCGGGTAGATAGCCTAAATGCAACTTAAGGGAAACAGACTTGCTCTCTGTAGCCATTGTTGCTGCTGCTTCCTTTTGTTCTCTTGCTCTTTGCCCCTGCTATGAGAAGCTGCTCTGTGTGCCTTGTGCCACTCTTCCTTGTAGTCAGCTGAGTATGAACTGAAACCTTCACAAACTGTGAGCTAAATAAATTTTTCCAGGAGCTGGGGAGATGGCTCTGAGGCACAAGTGCCTGCTGGGCAAGTGCAAGGTCGTGAGTTTGAACCCCGGTCCCACAATAAATAAATAAATAAATAAATAAATAAATAAATAAATAAATTTTTCCTCCCTTAATTTTGGGTGTTGAGTATTTTGTCCCAGCAAGAAGAGAAGATTAACTAAGACAAATACATATTATGGTCTGTGTGTACATAAATAGATAGATGAAATATTAATATTAGCAGTCCTAAATGATACTACCTGAAAGAAAGAACCATTATAAATACATAAGATATAAAACACGAAAATCTAACACTTTTAGAGAAGTTATAGACAAACTAGTTGGAAAACAGAACAATCTTCAGAATGATCAAGTAATTCAAGGACCAAATTCCTGGTTGCTCAAAAAATGGAAAAAAAAAAAAAAAAAAAAAAAAAAAAAAAAAAAAAAAAAAAAAAAAAAAAAAAAGAAAGGATAAGGTATCAATAATTGAGTGAAAAATGATAGAATTGCAAAATAAATGCCAACAGAATTTATGTTGCTAAACTCTAAAAAATGAATTGGTGGTACTGATATCTCATCGATAAGGCTAAGGTAATGAGGTCCAATAAGGATTTTCTAAAAACTTATCCTAAGAATGAGCAGGATACCAAGATTTCATCCCCAGAACTAATATAGCAAAGGAAATGTGCTTTTCATTTTGAAAAGGTAAGGATCTAGAGGGTGAAAGGTTTTTACAAAGTTAGCAGCAGACACCACATGAAAAACAGATTGAGTAAATCAAAGCACTATGGATCCTAGAACCATCTATTTCTACTTTCTATGTTAAAAGGGGACTAGAGAAAAAAGTAAAAGCTCTTAATTCTAAGATTTCTCTAACTAGATATCCCAGATCCATCATCTTATTCCAGGTACAAAATTAGATAAAAGCCCTCCAAGCTCATTCCTCTATCCCTCCCATTTACATGTCAGCAAATAGGCAAAGATTATAAAATGTCTGAGGAAAGCCACTGACATTTAAAGTTTAAAAATTAAGCAAACTAATAAAATATTAGAGCTTGCTAATTAATCAAGTGTTACATCTTGTGTCTGGATGGTCCCCCAAAGTCTCAGGCACTCATAGGTGAAGCTTTTCAGAGGTAGCTCAATCTAGAGTGTGATGCTAAGATCAAGGGCAGGTGATTACATCTTTGTCCACTGATTGGTTTGGCATAGTTCTGGGTGTGAGTAAGAGAAAGTCTACCCTTGGTGTGAGTGCTACCCGTTTTAAGGGTGTGTACCCTGGATAGAATGTAAGGAACAGAAAGAAAGCTGTTGTGTGGCTTGTTGTTTGCTGCTTTCTGTTTCACTGCTTTCCTGCCTTCTGCCTATCATGAGCTGTTTCTTCTACGAAATGCCTCTCCCTCATGTCACTCTCCTTTGGAGCCAGTCACCTACAGATTGAAACTTCTACCATGTAAGTCAAATAAGCCTTTCTTCCTTTGCCCTGGTATCAGATATTTTGTTTCAACAACAGGAATAAGAACTAAGACAAACAACAAATGAAGTGAACAACATACAAAAAGAAGAAATCTTTTAAAAATCTATTATAACTATCAGAAAGATGAGATTTACAACTATGACATAAGACAAAATAAAAACAAAAACTCCCAAGAAGAAAAAAAGGAAATTCAGGGATGGGGGAGTAATTACTCTTGGAAATGAAAACTATAACGGCAAGAACAAAAAAATTAGAAATTTGAAAGGTAGAATTGTAGAAGTTCCAAAGACAAAAGATCAAAATTATGAGAAAAAGACTGGGGGGGGGGGTGCCTGGGAGATAGCTCCATAACACAAGTGCCTATCTGACAAGTGCAAGTTTGTGAGTTTGAAACCCAGTCCCGCCAGAAAAAAAAAAAAAAAAAGAAAGAAAGAAAAAGACCATCCCAAAAGATCCAGCATCAAATTGTTTAAGCCCTATAGGGCCTGACGAGATGGCTCAGTGGTCTAAAGTGCCTGCTTGGGAAAGCTTGGGCAGCTTCAGGGACCAAGGTTCGATCCCCAACACCACATGCTGCGCCAGCCCTGCCCTCAGGGTGGGCTGAGCCAGCCATAAAACATGAGTGAATAAACAAAGGTTCTGAAACAAGAAAAAATAAATAAATAAAATTTTAAAAAAAGAATAGGAGAGCTACAAAAGGAGTTCAGGATGGTAGAAGTACAAAATAAGAAACTAGTCTATCCTAGGAATAGACTTAAGTAACAGACAAAATATTAGAATTTCATTATCAGTATAAGAGAATCAATCAAGTAACTAGAAATGGAATTATTAACTTCAGGGGGAAAAGAAAAGCTTACAAGAAAAGTTAGAAAATATATAGTCAGTGTATGTTTAGCTCTGAATACCTTTCAAGAGTCATAGTAATATAAACACTAAATATAGTTATGCCATGTTTTACATCATAATTTTGATGTAATTATATAGGAAAGCTGGAGGTTGAAAAAAGTCTGCAGGAAAAATTGGAAAATACTGTTAGCATATGTGAAAAGAGAAAGAAATTATCTTTCCATAAGGAATGTTAATAGATGATACCTAAAAATAGAATTTGAAGAAATAAAAACATACTACTCACAGACAGGAAACATCAAAATGATAGCCTCAACTCAGTTAAACTCAGTTAATATTGGATGAAAGTCATTTCCTTTGCTTAAACTGTAAATGAGGAAGAGGTATCTGAAGAACTGTTACTATTTAGGTTATCCAAAAATAAATAGTAAGATACGGGTGTGGTGGTACACGCCTGTAATTCCAACACTTGGGAGGCTGAAGCAGGAGGATCTGTGTGAGTTCCAAACCAGCCTGGGCTACAAAAGTGAGCTCAAGGCCAGCCTGAACTGCATACTGAGACCCTGTCTCAAAAAGACAAAAAAAAAAAAAAAAAAAAATAGTGATGAAACCTTTAGCTTGGAGATTTATAGGGAAAAACAAGATTCTGTAATTTTTAAAAAACACAATACTTGTTATTTAGTAAGAATTTATTGAATATTAATAAACAAATAAACAAACAAATAGTAGGCATGTTTGAGCATAAATAATTTAATATTTATGTAATCACATGTTCTTGATGTCCAAATCTTGACTGAGCTATAAGCAAAGACAAAGTAAATTAAATGTCTAGACAGTGAGAGAATTAGAAATTTATTGTGATAAAGCTATGGTCTTCTGACTTTTTAAATCTACTCTTTATACAAGCTTTCACTGAAAAGTTTAGGTCCTCTATATCTATTATACAGATCATCTTCAATATATTCCAAGAGTTATAAACTGGGTTAAATATCTTAACAACTGGTATTTAAATGAGCACACAAGTGATTTGGGCACTGCATTGGACTGGAGTAATAAATAAAAATGAAAACATAATACTGAAATGTATGCATTTTAGTAAAACAGAGCTGCTGATGTTTACAATGAAATATGTAACAGAATATGGTAAACATTTCTATACCAACAAACTGGATAAACTAGATGAACCACTTACAAGTAATTAGAAACCCACTGTTTGCCAAAAAATGATAATGAAGATACAGAAAATCTAGATATAGATTTAAGGAGATTGGATCAGTGAACAAAAAATTTCAACAAAGAAAAGAATAGAATCAGATGATTCCATTGATGAATTTACTAAGAATTCAAAGATCCAGGGTGATAGCTCAGTGGAATAAGTGCTTGCCTTAGAGGCACAAGGTCCTAAGTTTGATCCCCAGTACCAAAAAAAAAAAAAAAAAAAAAAAAGGCTCAACATCAATTTCTCTCAAACTCTTCTCAAAAATTGAAGCAGGATTATTACCTAACATGTATTGTGAAGCTAGCATTCCACAGACAAACAAAACTATTACATACAAAAAAAGAGTCGAGCCAGAGCCCAGGCCCAGCAGGAGAGTGGGACCACCCACAGCCCAAGGAATCCCCATTCGAGCCTGGCCATGAGTGGGACTGCCCGGGATCTGATGGAAACTTACTGGACCAAGTACAGGGATCCACCATGTGAGTAGAACATCCATCAGACAGGCCTGATGTGGAAACCCTGTGGCAGAACACCCCACAGATAGGCTAGAGGCAAGACCCACCCAGCTGATCCAGGAACAGAACATCTTGCCAAAGTGGCACAGTGGGTTTACCTCTGTCTTAGTTACTCTTCTCTCTTTGTAGGGAAAAATACACAATACTCAAAATAAGGGAAGGAAAGGTTTATTTAGCTCACAGTTGCTGGAGGTTTTAATCCATATTCAGCTGGCTCCAAGGCAAAGAGGCACGTAGCAGAAAACAACCTTTCATGGCAGCAGCAAAGAACAAGAGGAGCAGTAACAACAGTTCAAGCAGCTGATTTCTTTCCCTTCCTTACATTAAAATGCAAATCATCTGTCCCAGGGGAAGTATAGCACCCACACCCACAATAATCAGTTACAAATTCCAGAAGCTATGCTATGACTGCATGAGGCCTTGGGGGGACACCTATATACAAACCATACCAACCTCCAAGTGCTGCAGCAAGAAGTGGAGCACGGAAGCCAGACCCAAGCCACACCTACCTGGACAAGTTTGAACTTGATAGATCCAGACCTTGTGCTAAGGTAAGAACTCTACCAAAGCTCTACACCAAAGGTCAGAAGACAGCACTGTTCAAAAATGACAAAGAGAAGGAGAAAAATACATTTTCAGGCCCTGAGCCCACCCAGAACAAATGCAGGAAAAAATAGCAAGGAGAAATTAGAAATCATATACCTGAAATCTCTCAAATAATAGAATCTGAAGTAAAGAAACAACTACAGAAAGGTATAGAGGAAATCAGATCAGAAATAATTTCTGAATTAAAAAAAGAAATGATAACTATAATGAAAGAAATAATAACCGCTTCTAAGGAAGACACTGATATAAAAAAATAGAAAATAGAAAAATGATGGAATCCTAAAGTGAGCAACATAGGAAAGAAACAATGTATGATGAACATTCAAAGTGCTGTACGAGAACTTAAAAACTCAATCACAAGCTGGCAAAACCATTTGAAAGAAAGTAAAAATAGACTTTGAGACCTTGAAGACACCATTGCAGCTAGTGAAAAAGTAAGAAAACATTTAAAAACAACTAAGATGCAGGAAAAAAAATTCAACATCTACAAGACAGTGCAAAGATTAACAATGTGAAATAAATAGGCAACAATGAGAAAGGAGTCAATACAAATGAAATAAAAAGAGTATGGGCAAAAGTAATAGCAGAAAACTTCCCAAATATGGGGAAACAATTTGATATTCAGGTAACCAAATCATATAGAGCTCTAAATAATATCAACCAAATTCAAACCAAACCCAGGCATATGATAATCAATATCCAAGAAATTCAGCATAGGAACAGTATACTAAAAGCCACTAGAGAACAGAAACAGATCATGTTTAAGGAAAACCCATCAGAATAATGGCAGATTTCTCTTCACAAACCATCAAGTCAAAAAAAAAAAAAAAAAAAAAAAAAAAAAAAAAAAAAAAAAAAAAAAAAAAAAAAAAAAAAAAAAAAAAAAAAAAAAAAAAGCATGAAGCAAACTACTACAAGCCTTCCAAGTCAACAAATTCAAACCCAGATTGATATATACTCTCTTTTGAGTATAATGGAGAAGTGAAATATTTCCATGACAAAGAACAATTAAAGAATTTCATGATGACAAAGTCAACGCTACACAGTTTCCCAAAAGATACTCTACAGAGGGACCAAAATGATAGCTCCATGAATGAGAACAGAAAGAACCCACCAAATAGGGCAAACAATTAAACACAGGAGAAAAAGAGGTATACAAAAGCAGTCTTTCAACGATTCTTTTTTATACAACAGCAAAATATTTCCATCAGCATACTCTACAAATGGACTTCTCCTGGACTCCATGGGTCATGATTCTATCTGGATCTACAGGGTGGATATCAAGGAAATAGCAGTAACTCAGTCCCACAAGTGACACCTGGTCACCAGTAAGGGTCATGGACACTGTCCACATCCAGAGCATAATAGAACTTTGTGCAATATCCTATCCCTAAACTGTTAGAAGTGCTGGTAATATATTTTCCATTTGAGTCTTTATACTATGTTTTATTCTTAGTAATTCTTTACTGTAATGAAAACTTTTTCTTAGTTGGTATTTTTGTATATATTAACCTATTCAAATACTATATGGGTACTCTGAATTGATCATAGATTCATACATATGACATGCAATATTCTGGCCTCTCAGTTGGACACACAATTTCATTTTTATTTAGAAATATTTTTTGAAATATTTAATTTAAACTTTAATTAATATTTTAATTTTCTGAATATTGTTTAATTTTTGTTTTATGATTTGCACTGTATTTTTGACTTACCATGTTATGAAACATGGCATGATATTTTCTGTTAGTATTAGAAACATTAAAAAGTATATTTCCATTTTCCACTGGCTTTATATTCCTTCTTCCTTGTCTTTTATACACACACACACACACACATATGAAAAAGTATGTATATAACCTGACATAAGATTGATACTGTTTTGTAGAAATCTTCAATGACCTTTGAAATTGGTTCCTCTAATATAATTATATTTTGCATAGTCCCATATGCATTTTGAGAGCTCTTTATTCTTTGTCTAGGACCATACAGCAACATGTCTGATTACGGTCTTTGTTATTGTCTATATGATACAACAGGAGATATATTTTGAGTTTGTATAACTGGTAAATTATTTTACATTTAGTTTTCAAAGGTATGTTTGAAAATTCAATGAAGACAGATTTTTTTCAGTCCTTTGAATTAATTAGTCTAGTTTCATACCTATTTTTTTTCTAATGTCAAATAAGATGCTATTTAATTTTGCTCCCCAATAGCTAACACTCTTTTATGCTTTAATGATTTTTTTTTTCTTTTTTGAGACAGGGTCTCACTGTGCAGTTCAGGCTGGCCTTGAGCTCACTTTTGTAGCCTAGGCTAGTCTCGAACTCGCAGTCATCCTCCTGCCTCAGCCTCCTGAATGCTGGGATTACAGGCGTGCGCCACCACGCCCGGCATGATTTTTTTCATTACAATTAGTTTTGGACAATTTCATTTTTATGTATCTTGGTATGATTTTATTCATATTTCTTGCACTAAAGGGTCATTTTTCTAGGAAATGTGGCGCTATAATTGCAACTAGATTTAGAAATTTTAAATATTTATGGCCTACATTTTCTAATTTGAGAAATCTAATTATATGAATATAACTTTCTTGATATTGGCACGGAGTGAAATATCATATGACTGATCTGTAAATTCTTCACTTTTATTTTAGACAATTTTTACTGTTATATTCATTTAAGTTTATAAATAATTTATTTTACAATGTGCAATCTATTATTAATCTCATGCTATGAATTCATTTCAGAAACCTTTCACTTTGTCTACATCTTCTATCTTCCACATTTCAATATTTGTCTACAATTTTAAATATGTTCTATAATTATTAATTTAAATAAAGTTAATAAAAATAACAGTAGACCAATATTCTTTATCAATATTAACATAAAATACTCAAAAATATTGTTAAACCAAATTCAGCATCATAACTGAAAGATTATACACATAGAAAAGTTAAATTTACACAAATTTAAATAAATTGGACTTCAAAATGTAAATCTGTTCTTTATCAAAAAATACTTTCAAGAGACTGAAAACAAACTATTGGATGGAAGAAAATAAATACAAATCATTTTACATAGGACAAATATCCAACATATATAAAGACATCCTATAACAAAATAAACAATTCACTTATAGATGCAAGCATGGATGTGGATTGCCCTAAGTGAAGTAAAATAGACACGAAAGGATCAATATTGCATGATTCTAAGTATGTGGGAAAGGCAAATTCACAGACATAGAAAATAAAATAGAGGCTACCAGGCTCTGAGAAGATGGGAATTTGGAAGTATTTTCAGTAGGTGCAAAGTTTCAGTGTCATGGGCATCAGAGATCAACACTCACTTCTCACATGAAGAAATACCAAAGGCAAATAAACACATGAAAAAGTTCAGTATCATTAGTTATTTCAGAAATGCAAATTAAAACAACACTTGAGATTTTCACCCCAGAAAAAAAAGACTATTATCAAGAAATCAACCAGTAGTAAGTGCAGAAAGGGCTGGGGGCGGTGAGAATCCTTTCCCACTGTTGATAATGTGAGTATAGACTGACACTGTAGAAATCAGTGTTGAGATTCCTCAAAAAATTAGGATTAGAGGCCCCAGTTTACCCAGCTATTTTCCTTCTGAGTATTTTTCCATAAGAGCTAAAAACATCGTACTATAGCAATATATGAACACTCATGTTTATAACAGCAAAATTTGTCATACCTAAATCTTAGAAACAACCGAATGCCCACCTGATAAGAAATGGATAAAATATATATGGTATTTTTACATGCAATGGAGTCTTACTAAGCTATAAGGAAAAACAAACTTGAGGCTTTTATAGGTAAATGGACACAACTACAGACAATACTCATAAGTGAAAAAATCAGATGGAATGTGTGAACATCGTATTGTGTCCCTAGTGCAGGAATATGAAAGAACAAATAAAATCCAAAAGATAAAATAAATATTGTGAGAAAGAAAGACATTGCTCAAACTTGTATGAAGAAAAAGAGGAAAAACAGAAAGAAGGAAGGAAATACAAGATAGCTAAGATAATTGTGCTAGTAATTTCTATTGGTTTATTGAAAAGAGTGCTTAATATTTAATTATATCTTGTAGTCTGAAAAACTACTTTGAAGACAACAGTATGTAATATAACAACCACTGCTGAATTCCTATGTTATGGTTGATGTCTAATTGTCCCCAAAAAATCTTATGCAATCATGGGGCTGGGACTTCTATAGATTGAGACTTGACTCATGAGTCACTGGGATTATGTGTTTTAGTACTGAGGGATTATCAGTCTGAGTACTACTGGGAATTATGGTGTGGCCTGAGGCACATAGGCTAAGGCAGAGAGCCTGATGTAATTTAGAGACAAAGAGATGGACTGGTGCTGTTGCTCTGATTCCCTGTTTGGTTGGCTGCCTGTGTCACCATATTGTTGCTGTTCCACCTCTATGAAATGCTGCTCTCTGCCATGTGCCACTTAGCCTTGGAGCCAGCCGAATATGGACTGAATCCTCCAGTAACTGTGAGCTAAATAAACTTTTCCTTCTTTCACTTTAGGTGTTGGGTATTTGTTCTAGCTAAGAGAGAAAAATAACTAAGACATCCTATTATCTTGTTCTTTGCAATACTGTATTATTTCTAACGGGATTTCTTTTCCCATTTCTTATTCTCTTCAAAAGAAAAAGAAAGGAAAAAAAATTGCCCCAAATTCTAGAAAAGGCTATAGCTGACAGCTGCATAGCATGGTAAATATATTTTATGCCAGTGGGATATATATATATACTTAACAATGGTAAATGCTAAATTTTATATTATATACATTATGGAACAAAAATGTTGATTTCCTAATTATGATATTATTCTTTAATTGTGGCATTAAATATAATTTTGCTGTGGGGTTCCACAAGAGATGCCAGGTCTTGAATATGCAAAAGTACCTACAAGCACCTTTCCCTGGACTCCAGGTGAGGAAGTATCCAGTGGGCACAGGCAGATGGAAAAGCACCTACCTATACTTGTACCCTGGGGTGGCAGGGTTCTGGGTGGGTGGGAGATTCAGTAGGCATGGGCAGGTTGAGAGGCCCCTACCTCTAAATTATATACATTTTTAAAATGTAAGCCACACAGAATATTTTGGATTTCAATGTAGCTTGCTTTTTAAAAATGATAACACACAAAATTAACACTATAGAAATAAAGGGGCTTTCTTAAAAGAAATGCCAATTTCCAGAGAAATATTTGGCATTATGCCTTCAATATTTTTAAACCTCAAATTACCATATGATCAAATAATTCTAAATTTAGATATTTACTGTGTAATAAAATCATAATAAATAAGATACAATAATGTATAAATGGAAGGCCAGCCAAATAGCTCAGTGGATTAAAGTACCTACAGGCAGGTACAGGGGCCAGGGATTTCATTCCTGGGCCTGTCATACCAGCCCCACCCCCAGGGTGCACTGAGACAGCAGTTGAGACTGAGTATGGTTTCATGTGCCTGTAATAACTGGTTTTGGGAGGCTCTAAATAGGCAGGGCACTATGAGTCCAATGTCATAATAAGATCCTGAACATCTTACAGACACAACACTAAAATATAATAATAATAATAATAATAATAATAATAATGTATAAGTGCAACTTGGTAGAACAATCTGGGTATGCTGGCACATTCCTATACTCTTAACACCTAAAAGGCTGAGGCAATAGAATCACACATTTGAGCCCATCACAACTAAGCTATAAAACAACTGTCTAAAAATTAAAAATACAAATGAAGCACTAAAGACTCCATGGAGTGTGAAGCCCCAGAGTTCCAATTCAAATTCCAGCACAATCAAAAACAAAAACAAAAGACTTAATTATTATATTATTACTAGTAGCAGAATTTGGTGTGACAGAAGACACTAAATTACAATTTAAATAAACTACAAAGTATCTATATGATGTAAAGCTTTGCAGTACATTATTAATTTTCAGAATTAAATATATGTATTAATATTACACTTTCTTGTCTTTTGGAGACGGGGTCTCACTGTGCAGTTCAGGCTGGCCTTGAGCGCACTTTTGTAACCCAGGCTGGTCTTGAACTCACACCGATCCTCCTGCTTCAGCCTCCCGAGTGCTGGGATTACAGGCATGCGCCACCACGACCAGCTAATATTACTTTCAATAACATAAAAACACTCATTTTATACAGATTCAGTGAAATCAAGGAGAAGAAAGCAACATGTACCATTCTAAGTGAAACAATATAGATTCAGCACTGCATAACTTATCTTGAGATGCTCATTTGATGTGTTCTATTTTGCTTTAAATTGGTCTATAATTTCAAAAGTTTATATAGAAAACATACCTTCTCTTATAGGTAAAAATGCAAAATTTAGAAAATCTTCTAATTTTTTTGGGACCCTAATGGTTTTTAGTTCTTTGTAGATTCTAGATAGAAGACCTTTGTCTGAGTACTTGTTAGTGAAAATCTTTTCGAAATTTGTGGGTCGTCTTTTCACCTTGTTAGTGATTTCCTTTGACATGCAGAAACTTCTTAGCCGGAGGAGGTCCCAATTGTTGATGCTTTCAAGTGTTAAACGGGCAATTTGATTTCCGTCCATGAACTCTTTGCCTACTCCGATGTCTTCAAGATTTCCTCCCAATTTCTCTTCCAGGAGATTTAATGTTTCACTTTTAATATTTAGATCTTTAATCCATTTCGTGCATGGTGATAGACTAGGCTCAAGTTTTAGTTTTCAGCATGTAGAGAGCCAATTTTTCCAGGACCATTTGTTAAAGAGGCTGTCTTTCTTCCAGTACACATGTTTGGCCCCTTTGTCAAAAATAAGCTGGCTGAGCGTGTTTGTATTTGCTTCTGCATCCTCTAGTCTATTCCGTTGATCTTCAGGTCTATTCTTTTGCCAATACCATGCTGATTTTATTACTGTAGCTTTGTAGTATAACCTTAGGTCAGGAATTGTAATGCCTCCTGCTGAGAATTGTCTTTGCAATTCTGGGTCTTTTTTGGTACCAAATAAATTTTTGGAATGACTTTTCCAGCTCTGCGAGGTATATCGATGGTATTTGGATAGGAATTGCATTAAATCTCTACAAAAATTTAGGGAGTATGGCCATCTTCACAATGTTGGTTCTTCCTATCCAGGAGCAGGGAATAACTTCCCATTTCCTGAGATCTTTTAAGATCTCTTTTTTCAGAGTACTATAGTTTTCATTGAAAAGGTCTTTTACTTCCTTAGTTAGATTGATGCCTAAGTATTTCATTTTCTTCGGTGCTATCACAAAAGGTACTGTTTCTCTAATTTGTCTCTCAGTGTGTTTGTTATCTATGTAGAGGAATGCCACTGACTTTTGTGTGTTGACTTTGCAACCCGCTATGTTACTGAATTTGTATATTAATTCCAGTAGCTTTTTGGTGGAGTTCTTTGGGTCTTCTAAGTAGATGATGATGTCATCTGCAAATAATGAAAGTTTTACTTCTTTACCTGTTCTTATTCCTTTTATTTCTCTTTCTTGTCTAATGGCTGTAGCTAGTGACTCCAGAAATATATTTAATAGAAGTGGCGATAGGGGGCATCCTTCTCTTTTACCAGATTGGAGAGTAAAAGACTTCAGTTTTTCCCCATTTAGAATTATGCTAGCTGTTGGATTGTTGTAGATGGCTTTTATCAGGTTGAGGTAGAGGCCCTCTATTCCAATTTTCTGTAGGACTTTGAACATGAATGAGTGTTGCACTTTGTCAAAGGCCTTTTCGGCATCAATTGAGACGATCATGTGATTT
>PVJA010033057.1:0-23646 GCA_004027025.1 Myocastor coypus
TCATGCATGATAATGTGTTTTGTCTGACATGAGCTCATACTGTAGTATGGGCACGCTTGCTTTCCTTTGATGCACCATCATGCCTGAAAAGTCAACTTCCAGAAGGAAAACTGGATTTTGGCTCATCCTTCAAGAGATTTCTGAACAGGCCCTTGACTTGCAGCAGAGAATCATAGCCAGGAAGTTTGGTGAGCAGAAGTGCTAAGCTCCCAACAAGACGCAAATAACCAGGAAGGGTCAGTGAGAGATGCCTGTCAAGGCTGCACCCCGAGGGGCCAACTTTGGCCAACCAGGTCTCCCCTCATAAACTATGAATAGATGAGTCCTTTGATGAAGTTAGAGGCTGTTATGGTTTGTATACAGGTGTCCCCCCAAAGCCTCATGCAGTCTTGGGGTGGCTTCTGGAATTTGTGGTTGGTTATTGTGGGTGTGGGTGCTGCACCTCCCCTGGGGCAGGTGATTTGCATTTCAGTGTAAGGAAGGAAAAGAAGTTAGCTGCTTGAGCTGCTGCTGCTCCTCCCTGTGCTCTTGCTCTTAGCTGCCGCCATGAAAAAACTCTGCCTTGGAGCCAGCTGAATATGGATTCATACCTCCAGTAACTGTGAGTTAAGTAAACCTTTCCTTCCCTCATTTTGAGTGTCAGGTATTTGTCCCAGCAATGAGAGAAGACTAAGACAGAGCCCATTGAGGTCAAAAAGCGTTCAAGACCAGCAACATCTTGGGGGGAAATTTTAGAGCCCAGTCATAGTAATGAAAGTGAAGTATAAAATATAAATGATTAAAATGTAGCCACCTATCATCAGAAGGAGATGCGAGGCATGTATCCTTCTTGACCATGTTTACTGCATGTTTCCTTACATGCTAATTTCCCCAGGAAAATTTGAATACAAATGATGAATCCATGAACTCAATTAAAGAATGAATGATTTTTACTTTCTATAGAATTAAAGCTTGATTTCAAATTTAAATTGGCGGAATTTGTGAGGCACATTTTGGAGATGGCTCTGCTTGGTGTTCTGTCCCTTTACAGCCCTGCCCAGCTCTGGCCAAGGTACTGGACTTCAGTCCATGCCTGGTCCATCCCTTCAGGGGCTTCTGGTTCCTTCTCCCCACCTGCTAACTCATTACGGGTGCTTTCACTTCTGGACTTCCTAAGTTTCTAAAATGATAGGCTCTGGAGGAATCATTTATATTAAAATTGAATATTTATTATCACAGTCAACTAACTTTTAAAGTTCAATAGCTCTCTAGTGACACTCATCAGGGACATTACTACCCCTGAGTTATTACTTTGTAATAAATATGGAAATGAATGCTCTTATATCTTTTACTTCATACTTGACAAGGAAGAATACATTAGATGTCTCTACACCATCAACACCTAAGATAACATCAGGCAGATGTTCTATCTCATAGATCCCTCTGTGGTAACCTTAGATGCGTATCTAGCAGTTCGTATAATGACAAGCCCACTAGAAGCAAAGAAAGATGAAGTCTTTTTTCCTTCACCATTTATCAAAAGCAGACAGCATGTTACCATTCCAAAACACATATCTGTCAGGTTATACCACAATCTGATGCAGAGAAATATACAAAGTTCCGGGAAATAGTTAGTTTAGTCAGTAGTAGAGTATTTGCCTAGCGTGCCCATGGACATGGTTTTGATTCCCAGCACTGTGAATACTAGGGCAAAAAGGATGAAAGAAAAGCCAAAAAGGAAATCTATTATCTTTTTTCCTCTCTCCCCTATCTCTGTCTCTGTCTCTGTCTCTGTCTCTGTCTGTGTCTCCGTCTCTCTGTCTCTTCTATCTGTATGTATGTATGTATGTATGCATGTACCTATCTACCTAAAAAGTATGTGTGCATATAAAACAGATACATGCATACTTCTTTGATGTGTGCTTGTGTATGTGTGTAAGTACAACGAGAAGAATTAAACAGGGTCTTCATTTCAGGGAGCCAAACTCCTGCGTAAGAAAGAATACTGAGTAAAACAAGGCCAGTAAGCTCAGTGATAACACAACAAGGTTGTACCTGGGTCTCGACCAGGGGATCTGAGCTAAGAATGATGGTCAACCTTCTCAGGAATTACATTCAAAAGTGAGCACAGTAACACCTTGCGGTGAGAGCATAGTTCTTTCTGGAAACGTGCTTGTCGTCCAAGGCATTTGCATGGCAGAGCGAATTTCCCCATAGGAAATAAAGGAAACTCATGATGCACTGCACAACTAAGAAACATTCATATAAAAGGATTCTAATACTGTAATATGATGCAGGCTGATAGGGAAAATTCCATATGTGTGTGTGTTGGTTAGCGTGCATTTACCTTGGAAAAGTTTCATGGCTGGTGTGAGAGGAGACAGGGAGGTCATTTTGCAGGCTGACACGGAGTGACTAGCAGGATCACCGCCGTCTACAGGTACAATGGAATCTTTTCTTCGGATGCCGTCTTAACAAGCACCCTATGCCATCGTGTTCGCTTTTGCCTACTGTTGAGGTTTTCAAGGAAAAGTGACGTTGCATTGTCGTTAGACACATTCACCCGTCGCTCCGTGGAGCCTTACTCAGGTGCTGCTTTCCTATAAAAGTTTGCTCTGTGGCCTACATTTTTCCCATCTCCCTGATCTCACTTGCTGGGGTGGAGGGAGGATTCCTCCACCCTGTTTTCCTCCTTCTCCACACGTAAGGTCTTCTCCGTGCTACTTGGTGCTTCAGGATGGTAACCCACAACCTGGGCTCAAGATTCCCGATGGGGCTCTGAGACTGGAGACACTCGCTCTTCCGTTTCTTTTATGGGGTGCACCCATCCCGTTATCCCTACTCAGTAGCTCCAACATCCGCAGATTTGTTTCCTTGGGCCATCGCCGTGATTTCTGACCTTCACCTTGTCTTTCAAATGCCCCTGAAGATCTCTCAAATCCATCTATGTCCCTCTTTTTTCCTTCATAGTCCATTATTTCTGTTATCCACTAATCATTCATTTATAAAGAAAGCCTGATTATGTCATTCTTGTGTTTAAAAATCTTTCAGGAATTGCTGACCTAGGATAAAATCTAAGTATCCTTTACCTCCATCTGCGGAAACTATTCATGATTTATTTCCCAATCACTGCGCTTCTCTTCAGAATAATCTTCTTCTTTACAACAGCAAACCTAACATGAGAGCCTTTGCAAATGATGTTCCCTTTGCCTGTAATATTTTTTCTTTTATCTACATTAAAAAAGTAAAAAAATATTATATATTACAACTTCAGTGAAATCTTTGATTTATGTACTATACAATTACACTTAACTCAGTTTTCCTTCTCTATGGGCATTTGTTAGTTAGTAATTATAAATGTACTGCTCCGTTCTTAGGACTGTCTGCTAGAACTGAAAGCTGGATCCATCCAGGCTTTTTCTCATACATGTGATAGAAAAGTTATTCATAGAATGAGCTCAGGAAGAGCTACTATGTGGACAGATGATTTCTAGAAAAAGACAAGAACTGGATCAAAGCATCAGGTGGGAGCTTGGGCTGGGAAAAAAGTCTCAGGCAATTGATGATGATCTGAAGTCATTCAGAGGCTATTTAAGGTGTAATTTTTAAAATTTTAAAGAGACTTTTAAAGTTTAACCTTATACCTTTCTCTATAATAGAATAAAAAGTAGAAAGTGCACACACCCAATGTTAAAATCTGTTCAATTTCAGAATTAAAAAGTAATATTGGTTGGCAATTCATTTATTATCTGAAAAAAATAAATTTAAGTGCTAGTAAAACAATATTTACACTGCTAAACCCCTCTACCCATTCAGAAAGTGGTGCTTGACTCTGAGAATGGGACAGCGCTGCCTTCCAACAATATTTGCTTTGTGGAGAGGAAAAGAGAGCATCAGGCCTCTCATTAAATAGCTCTCCTGGTCATTCCAAGTGTTCCCTACTTGAAGAGTACTACATTGCTCAGAATTATGTGGGAACATATGGCTTATAAAATAATGTGAAATGTCATGTGCACATTATATCTATTTACAGAGCATGATCATTTAAGGTTATTTGCAAATATAGTGTTACTATAATTGTACTCATTATATTATTGCTCAGTTTTGGCTCTCTGAACATAGGATCAGGTAGAGTAGTCCGTTGGTCTTTTGACGCAGGTTTCAAGTGTTTCCCCAAATCTCATTCCTTCTGAGGTGACGTTTTTCAGACAGTGATCAGCTCACAGGGCCCATGTAGCAATCACTGGGGGTCGATCTGTGGATGAGTTCATAGCTGAGTGCCCTCAGGGAGTTTAGGAGGTGGGGCTGGGGGGCAGGTGGCTTACTAGAGGTGTGACCCAGAAGAGCGCATGCTTGTCGCTGGCTCTCTGTCGGCTTCTTGGCTGTGGCAGGGGAGCAGCTATCTGGCACCACACCACTTTGGAGGAGACCAACCAGGCACCGACTGAGTCCTCAAAAGCTGGGAGCCAAAGTAAGTGCTGTGCTTGTAAGTCTGAGTACAGCGGACACAGGCCCTGCTCAGGGCCTTGTGCATTGATTGGTAGAGAGAAACACTTCTGAATCCCTAAAAGAATGACAAATGGAGAAGCCCGAAGAGATGAAAACTCAGTAAAAACCTCATTGTACAATTAGAGTAAAGTTAACAAGGCATTGTCGCAGCCACTAGGAACACCTCTGAGTGGATTAAGAATAACTGAATTAAATAGTATATATCACCTATCATTAGGAAATAGGAACGCATTCTGTGTGTGCCATCGCCGTGCTTTCTTCACCCTAAACCTTCCAGGCATGTGCTGCTGTCTGTCTCTGGGCACCTGGAGCTTCTGCCTTTGTCCTCGGGCCCCTCCTGATTGCTTCTGTGGCAGCCCTGTGTGTTTCTCCATCATCTGGTCTTGTCTTACAGTTACTTTTCCAATCCTTATATTTAAAAAAGTAGATTTTTGTTTTCTGCAGGTGGTATGGTTAAATTCTGTAAGAATATAAAGAAAATAAGAATTCTTGACAATTGTAGGACAACCTATTCTAACTGTATTTTCCGATTTGAAGCTTTCTGACTCTTCTCTTGATTACGTCATTTGGGACATAATCAAGAAAAAGTTGCTTGTGTAATGTGTTTTACTGACCTGTTAATTTTTTTGGTAGGGGTTGGTTCTATCCTTTTTTTTTTTTTTTTTTTGCGGGACCAGAGTTTGAACTCAAAACCTTTGCACTTGCCAGGAAGGCACCTGAGCCACAGAGCTGTCTCCCCAGCCCTAATGGGTCTTATCCTTGAGTGCTTACTCTTGGAATTAAATTTTTATTTTCTGTTCAGTACGAACAGGTTCTTTTTTATGAGTTTAGGGCGGGGCCTACAGGATCTACAGGGTCTCACTGTGTAACTTGGACTTGTAGTGATTCTCCTGTCTCAGTCTCCCAAGTGCTGGGATTACAGGCGTGTGCCACCACAACCAGTCTCAATCACAGTCTCAGCATGCCTGGGGACAGGGCTGTCACAGAGCAGGGATTGAAGCAGGCACTTTAGTCCACTGACCTATCTTGGTGGACCTTAAACTGCTCCTTTAATTATTATTATTTCACCATTTGGTACCCAGAAGCCTAACAGATTTCAGAAAACCAGCTTCCTCTGCAGTGCTAATCATACCAACCTCAGAGAAAAGGAACCAGCCTTGTTTTCCTCTAAACAACTGCAATATTGGCTGATGCAATAGGCCGCCGCCATCGCAAAGGCTTTTCCTTGCTATTTCTTTTCTCTGTGTGCCAGAAGACACCAATAACTGGGAAAGACTAAAGATAAGAAGTCTTCATCAGCACAAGAAGGGATCAGAAAAGTGATGGAAAACAAAAATCGTATGTAATAAAAGAGCACACAGAGCACTGAACCTTTGCTCTCTTTTCATTGTCGGGGGACACAACATGCACACGTGAAACACATCCCATGTGTTAATTAAGGTTGGTGGTGCCTTTTCAGGTGGCCCCTGGTTGCCCACCAATAAAATGACGAGGTGCAGCTGAAGAAGTGTGGGCTCTGACGTGCATGTTTTCAGTTTCTCTGTAATGATAGAGACTGATCAGAAAATCAAGCACCAAGTTCTGTACAGAGACCTTCAAACACATGAAGCTTGGACTGAACATTTCACAGTTCCTTCGTTTTCGGTTCACACTGAAGTCCTTATAACAGGGTAAATGGGAAGGAGCCCATTCTGCTTCAAAGTATGTCTACCTGTTGGAAACACTTTTGAACACATCAAGGTTGCAAATAATCCACCCACTGAGTGTTATTCCAGCATTATGATTATCAAGGTGAGTAAGAATGCAGAAAAGAAAACATGTACACAGGCTAGAACGCCTCACTTATTTCTTGACTTTGGTTTCCTGGTCCTACCTTTGTGTTACTCTCACCAATAAATAACCTATAATCTATTTATTGTTGCCTTTAAGGACGGAGCAAGGGCAGAAGGAATCATAGCGAAAATTTCTTTGAGAGTGGGCCTCCCGTGTTCAGCAGCACTCATCCTTGGAGGGGTGACGCGGAGAACAATGGCTCTGAGCCTGGAGCTTTTCAAAGCACTGACATGAGATGGAAGCCAGGGAGGAGAAAATGGGACCCTGAGAATCGGCCCAGCTTTTGTTCAAATAATCGATGCGAAAGACACCAGTCTTTCATGTTCTCAGCACTCTCTTTTGAGCAAATACAAGCTGTCATAGTTCTAATTGTTAGCGGTTTTCTTTCTTCCTTGTGGATATTTTAACTCTGCAAAAACTGTAAAGAGCACACAGAAAATATAAGAGGAGATTCTCCAAGACTAGTTAAGGCATTGGACCCAGCAAAGCCACCTAGGCGCTGGTGCGGAAGTCTTGGATGTGTGGGCTCCGCATCTCGGAAAAGTGAGAGGATTACGATTGACCTTCCTAGACAGACATGCGATGTGACAGGATGACAGAGCTGAACTATTTCGCCTTGATACTATAGCATGCATCTCTGTGTTGCTTAAGAATATTACACCTTTCCTGTTGACTGTTTTACTTACATCTATTTATAAATCACCACACCAGAGATTTAGCAGCCTTGCTATTTTATCTTATTTAACCTTTAGTCCAAGGACTGAAAAGGAGCACAAGTCCACTTGGTTGTGCCAACGTAGAACATGGGATGGTGAGTGCCCTTGGGGCAATCCAAGCTTTTTACAAATCAAGCAGCAACTTCTGAGGGCTGTGCTGTAGAGAACTTGTGGTAGCTGATTGTCCGGCAGCTTCTGTTGCCTTTGCGACTACCGACACACCACGTAGATCCTTCCCACAAGCAGAGGACACAGTGTAGAAACCTGGATCATTGTGGACAAGTAGCTTCCTGAAAAGTCTATTTTTTTTTGTTGTGTATAGAGTGGTATAACATTTAGAGATTAAAAATAAAATTTACATGAAAGATTTTTAATATTAAGCATAAAGGTCATATTAGAGAAATAATAAACTAATATATACCTTGAAAAAAATGTTAAATTGTTCTGTTTCTCGATTCTATGTAATTTAGAACAATGATGGCAAATCTATGGCACAGGGAGTTGTTTAAGAACAAAGATGTTCATGTGTGAGCTGTTTTTTCTAAACTAAAATCTCAGTAGTTAGCTCTACTTGCAGTGTTGGCACTTTGCAATAAATAAATGGGTTTTGGGTTATAGTCTCTGCACTGGCTTCTAAGAGGCTCACCGTAGCTGCTTTGGGACAAATTTCTCTTTGCCAATAAGAGAACAATTAGATGACATTTTTCGAATTGGGAAGAGTAACGGTCTCCATTACTAAGCCAGAAACTGTAGAATGTTATACCACGTGTTACTCATGAACTTTTCGCCTTATGGAAATGAAAAGCATAACGTGGATTTGCAGCGCACCAGAAATATTTTGGCACATAACCTTAGGTGAAATAGTCGTGATGCAAAATGTTTGTTGTAAAATTAATCTTCCCAAGTTCCCACAAAACCTGTGCTGGGGATACCATGGCATCAGAAGAAATAATTCAGTGATAGTGAAATATTTAGAAAATTATCAGGGACATATATTTATATGAGACAGAAGAGTAGTGATTACTTACATTTCTTATATTTTTCCTTTATTGATTGTTGCTAGGATTACAAAAAAATCATTTCGTTTTATAAATTTTTATATTCTAGGGTGTTAACATTTGGCATTACCTTGACAACTCCTGGGACACCTTACTAAAAAGAGGCATTAACACCTCACAATGTCAATAACATTGAGACCAAGGCACTGGGTTGTAAGTAATCGGCCAGCAACATTTGCTCCTTCTGTTGGAGATGCTGGACACTTGCAGATGGGCATTTAGCTGGAGCGAAGAGTTTGGGCAGTGCAAATGGACTGGACTTCACAGATGAGGCATGTTGTCTTCTGGTGCGGACCCGGCATTGTAAATTGCCAGAGTGTGCCCTGCCTGCTCCTTAACCTGTCTTACTCGTGGGCGGGGTCTGGGATGCAGACATCACCGTCCTCTCAGCCAGTGAGATATGCACCTAGGAAAGGGGGTGGGTCGGAGCACCTTGGCTCTGGGCATTGAACTTGCCCATTCTACCAGAGCCTCTCCCCGCCCCAGGGAAAGCACCCTATTCCCTCCCCTGCCCTAGACGACAGACAGTGGCTCCTTGGAGTGTTCTGTCCATCCTGAGGGGTTGGTCTCTGACCCCAACCACATCACACGTTCCTATAGTTCTCTGTTTCTTACTCCTGCCTTTTGCTGTACCCCTCATACAGCAGACGGGGATCTTGGAGAGGACCCTCATAGTCTTCTACAAGACTTTCCTCACTGCAGACAGCAGGCACACACGGGGTCCCCAGATCTCCTGCACCTCTGATGTGCTAGCTGCTCACTGTAGGGTTCCTACAGGCCTCTCCAGGTTCGTAGTTTGCTACAGTGACTCACAGAACCCACGAGGATGGTGGACTTCTGATTAAAGCTTTATGGAAGCCAAAGGCTATGAATGAGGAGCAGCCCAAACAAGAGATGCATGCTGAGGCCTGAGGTGGCCCAGGCAGAGGGCTCTGCACCACGTCCTGCATAGCCGGGGCGTCGCCGTTCCTGGGACATGGCTGAGATGGGACAGCATGTCAGGAGAATGAGGCCCTCCTGACCTCCGAGGCCCAGAGTTTCCATCAGAGTTTCACTACCCAGGTGTGGCTCATGGACCAAAGGCTGCAGGACAGAATTCAGGCTCCAGCCTAGTCAGCTCCTGGAGGTTAGGGAGATACCCTGTGTCTCAGAGCCACGATGCTCTTAGAGCAGAGGGACCTTTCTGTCATTTTGTTAACAGAAAAGTTTTGTCAGGATCCACGATGGGTAGCCAATGCATCTTATTACCTGCAGACTGTCCTAGATTTGGGGGCTATTTGCCTCGAAATTAGAGGCCAAGTCTAACCGGATGTTTTATTCCCCAGGAATGTTGTTTCTAGATAGATGAATGGACAGAATATTATCATTATAAAGTGGAAATTTGTTAACTGCTTTCTAAGACTGACCGGTATAAATACTGAGAACAGAGACAATTCAATGCATGTGAAAGCTAAAGATAGAGAAAAGTTCTTGTCGCTTCAATTGAGAGAAGACAGTTATAGATGGACCACAACGTATTTGACAGTGGATATTAAGATGTCAATTTTCATGCTTACAAACACAAAAATAAGAAGAATGCAATTCAGAGAATTTAAATTTGTTAGGAGAATTTTCCTGTCTTAGTTCTTCTTCTGTCATTGCTGGGACAAATACCTGACCCTCCAAATGAAGGAAAGAAAGGTTTATTTAGCTCATAGTTCCTGGAGGTTTCAGTCCATATTCGGTTAGCTCCACAGCAGAGAGGCACACGGCAGAGAGCAGCAGTTCATGGCAGTGGAACAGCGGCAGTGGAACAGAGAGTCTGTCTCATTGCCTCACTTACGTTCCATTCAAGCTGTCAGCCCCAGGTTGGGTGTAGCCCTCACACCCATAATCCCAGCAGTACTAAAATTAGTAATCCCAGGGGATCACCCATAATCCCACAATCCCAGGGGACCACGCGTTAATCTCAAACTCTGGAAGTCTCTGCCCCATGGCTGCACGAGGCTTTGGGGTGATGACCCACCACAAGCCATAATACTGACAAAATAGATGTGGATTAAACTCCAATTTGGCATAATTGCTCCAGTTTGTGGTAACACGTATTAGGAGACAAAAAATGCCTTTCTAAAAGACATTCAGCAATCCTATGCAATGGAAGATTTAGAGCAAAACCAGACATTAGTAAATTCTTTGTAGCAAGCCTCAGATTATATCAAATTCAGGTATCAATTGCTTAAGTGTAAAGATGATGGCAAAGTACCGTTATTGAATGCACAGAAATGTAGATGGAACAGGTAACTCCAGAGGGCGTATTTGTGTTAATAGAACAGGTGAGGTACTTACAGAAAAAATTTAACAGAAGCTTGGACGATATGTAGCTTTGGAGAAATGCGTGAAATATACACTTGAAAACAGAGAAGAGCAGGAGAATGCATAGCAAAGCGAAACAGAAACCAACGGACAGCACTTCTCTACATGTCTATTGAAAACTTCCAGGACAAACGGCACAACCTATTCCTAACAAGTGACCATGACAGCAAGGAGATGGCACTAACTGCACTGGGAAAAGGTCTAATTTAAAATGGGAGAGCCAGCGGCCCAAGCTTTTGGGAAGCAATAGCTCGTTCTGCAGCTGCAGGCATACCACGCGGAGGGATCAAGGGAGAAGGGTCCGCGTGTGGAGCTGGCCATACTGATGGGAACACGGGCCGGACTTAGAGGAGGGAGAGAAAAGTAAGCTGCTTCCTAGAAAAATAAGGAGGATTTTAATTCAATACTTTCAGTTTTTAAAATTCCTATTAGCCTTGTTAGTCGTTTCACAGAACCATTAATATTTAAAAATATTTTCATAAATTATGCATGCATTTTGAATGTATATTTTTAATCAGCTTTTTGATCCTAGAATCTTTGCAATTATGAGTTTTGATTTTTTTTTTTTTTTTTTTTTTGGTTTTGTTCTACAGCTATAAAATATCTTTGGCCTATAAACAAAGAAAAAGTAGAACTCTGGGAAAAGTAAATTATTCTCTGGCCATGAAACATAAGGATGATGTAATCTGTGTGGTTCCTTTGATATATTATTCATCATTTTCAATTTTTAACTTTACTCACTGTACAATCTAAAATGAAAGCAGAAAGGGTCAGCCAGATAGCTCAGCGGAGTAAAGCACAGGCTTAGGCGGATGCAGCCCAGGGTGCCATGCCAGCCCTACTCCTGGGGTGCACTGAGATGGGGACTGAGCCTGGGCGCGGTTGTGTGTGCCCATAGTCCCGGTGCTTGGGAGGCCGAAAACAGGAGGATCACTACAAGTCCAATCTGTGTTGTGAGAGCCTACAGACCCTGTACTAAAATAGATAAACAAACAGCAAAACAGAAGCAGACATAATGTGTTGGTATATGATCTGCAGTGGGATTTGCTCACACCCTGAACCTCTTACTGTATTATTGCACCAGGTTCATGCACAGATGAAAGGTGGGAGGTGAATCCTGACTTGGGAGCTGGGGAGATAGCTCCACGGCACAAGTCCCTGTGTGGCAAGCGCAAGGTTGTGAGTTAGAATCCCAGTCCTGAAAAAGAAAGAAAGAAAGAAAGAAAGAAAGAAAGAAAGAAAGAGAAAAAAAGAAAAAGAAATCCTGACTTGCCTTTGCTCCTTTATTAATGTCTTCTGAATAGCCTTGTCTTTGCTCTGGTGGTTCAGATGAGCCACAAACAGTTTGACTGATGCGGTTACAGAGGGTGTCCAAGTAAACGTGGCAGAATTTTCGTGGCAGTTCCTAAGCAAACTAGAAATGATGTTTTAAATATCATTTAACTTGTTAGCACTGTATCATTCTCCACTAACTTTCATAGTAAATCCAGCCTATATATCTATGCATGGTCACGCACATAGACTTTCTGACTAAAAATGGAGTCGCAGAGCTACATTTTAAATGGGTAATTCGATATTATGTTGTTTAAAATATTTTAGTATTATGACTAAAAGATCAAATATACATACCAGCATATATGCCCTTGGCTTGGTAGTTAACAGGAAGTCTTAAGTAATTGTAATTTTTCTTATGCTTCACCTATGTTTTCTTCTGCAAATATAATTGATATACATTCAATTTTTATCAACATATAATTGTATAAATCAATTGAGTTCACTCTGATATTTATAAGCACACCTAGTCAAACATGGATTATGGCCAGGCACCCTTAAATTCAAAATATAAGCAGCACAATTTAAGAAACAAAGATGGTGATACTATGATAGGACATTACTACTGTGACAATTTACTAAGAGTATACTACATTTTGTCAGTAGATTAATAACATTTTATACTTATTTGATTTGCATAATTTCTAAAGTCTTTCTCAGTTAGCTGCACATTTTAAAAAGGACTCTGCGATGGGTAATATTTCCCAGGGAAGCTTTGAAGGTGGTTGACTTAGCTAGGGATCCTGACCAGGTCACAGAATCATGCTCTTGTCCCAGTGCCATTCTGATGTAAAATTCTGTCAACAAATACTACCAATATTAATTAATCCCGATTATGCACCAGATTTCATGAAGTATGCCTTGGTGATTTTCTCAATTCATATTTCATTTTTAATTTAGGAACAAATTGGCATTTTCACACTTTGCCTCTCTGACTGTGTGATTTTAACCACAGTCAGATAGTTAGAACAAAGGTACGGCTTATTGTCTTTGCTTTTAAAGAATATTATATTACCTGTAGTTTTATGATGCTGGGAGTCAAACCCAGGCCTCCCACGAGGTAACAGCTCGGGTGCCCAGACACGGAGCCAGCTCCTCAGCTGCTCCCGTGGAACGGTGTGCTGATCCATCCCCCGAAGCTGCCTCGTGCTGTAGCTAAAGCAGCGGAAGATGTTTACATTTGCTCAACACTATGGCTTGCAGGCTCTTCCACTTAGTGACTTTGCATCTTGTATACGTTTCTTTCTGGTAGCCAGGAAACCTTGAGTAGGCCTTTGATCTGGAGTCCAGGCCTGTGTGTTCTAACCATACATCTTTCAATCACTTCAAATTCCTTCCTCAAACTGTATCTCTAGATTGCGAAGTGGAATTTTTTGAGCAATGCCATTGATAGTGAGAATTAAGCTGAGGGGGGGGGAGAAAGACAAAAAGTACCAAGTGAGGGAGACCATGGACATGGCTGGTAGCTAATCAGGCACGTGCCTTCGTGTGTAGGTGCTTGACTGAGAAATTTTCTTGCAAAACGTGTGGTATGCTACATCTAAAAATGATAGGATTAGCACACTAATTGAAAATCTAAAGCACAGAGCTAATTAGGATCGCACTCAAGTGAGAGAGAGAGAGAAAGATAGTGCCATAATCTACTTCTCAATAGTCACAGATGATAATGCAAAGTGATCATAATGTTTAATTTTTTTGTGACAAATTATCACATGGAGCTCACTTCATCAATTGTGAAGGGAAGGTAAGTCATGCTAGTAGCTGAAGCAATAAGAACAACTGCTTCAGAGAACTCCTGTCAGACATTAACTGTATGCCTTAACTCACAAAGTTTATAGTGATAAGCGAGTCTTCAATCGAGTACCTAAGTCCATCAATTTACTCTTTCTTCAGTGCAAATTCATGATTGACTAAGACATTACATAGCTCTAGTTTTTGCCTATTTGTGGGTTTTATTTGCAAAGGGAATTGTACAGACCGTGGCCAAAATGCACACCAGACACATGGTGTGTAAAAAACAAATTATATCCCTTCAGAAAGAGGCCCTGAAATTGATCCCTTTAGCAGGTTCTGCAAAACCAGACAAAATGACCCAAACAGAAGAGAGCTTTCAGGGGCCATCAGGATAGCTGAGTGGACTTCAAGTGTGTGCTTAAGCAAGCACATGGACTGTGGTTCGATCCCCAGCATCACAGGCTGTGCAGGCCCCAGGTGCACCAAGCCAGCCACCGACACTGTGTGGTGGCATACACCTGTAGTCCCATCACTGGGGAGGCTGAAAGCAGGGGGATTATTATAAGTGCAAGCTGCATAGTGAGACCCTGCAATGACCAAATTCAAAAATTACAAAAGGAAGAAAGAATGAACAGGATAGAATAGAACTTGCTTGTTTCAGGTGGCTGAGGCCTTGTTAGACAAGGTTTGGTGATGTGTACATGTATAAGGACAGTAGTTTTACTTGTCGGATAATTGTTGAATCTTGGATGCATACACAAACCTTGGCTAGTCTTCTTTGTCAAGAATAACGTCATTACCACTTTTGACAGAACCCCACTACCAAAGATGCCTTTGAAGAAGTACTGAGGCAGGCGTGAGTAGAACGAAGAGAGCAGCAAGCCTTGGCAGAAGCGCTGCAAGGGGTGGGTCTAAGAGGCACGTTCTTGTCCCACTAAAATACTCTTGGAGGGTACCTAAAACATGCACAAATTGCGCATTTACGCTCTTTTTTTTTTGATAAAATATTTTAAACAGTGGTTTTATCCAAGTGATAAAATGACATGCATCAAGTCACCGAGAGAAGTCAGGTGAGCAGCCCTGCAAGGAGTCCGTGCTACTAAGGTTACCAGCCTCCCACCCTAGAGCAATCGGCTGCCACGCAAGAATGGTTTGGGGATGGGCACTAATGGGACTGCACTGCATTCTGAAAAGGTTTCTATTGTGAGCACTGCATGACGCAATACTGCCTACTGTTCCGAAAAGGGACGTTGCTTAGGATTTGGGAATCCTGCTTTGGCCTGGACTCCAAATTGAAGCCCTCCTCAAGTTTTCCTGGCTACGGGATAGAAGAGTGTAGAAAACGAGAAGTGCTGATTTCTACTAAGTCACATGTGTTCCAACTATAACATTGTCTGGAATTCCTGGCTTACTCATAATATATTGAATCATAGTTTTCCTATGAGATAGAGACCCTGAGCAAAAATGGCACAAGGCAATCGCAATAGTAGCTATGTGACAAGCAAATTTCTACAAATCAACTAAAAATGTTATACAGCCTTTTAAAAACGATATTATTTGGGGGCATCTCGAGAATATAATACATGTGAGCTACACCTCCGAAAGCCTAGGTCTGCTCAATGGAGTGCTAGTTGGTTATGAAGAAGGTTGAACTTGAGGTATTTGCGGGAAGGCAGGTGCACTGGAGACCAAGGTGCGCCATGAGGCAGATACCCGGGCTTCCATGCTGCCCTTTCCCTCCTACAAAGACCGGAAGCGCACATGATTTAAAGGCAACATAACAGGCAGAGGACAGGAAGCAGGAGGTGGACCATAAAGACGGGAAGGGAGGGGGTGGCAAGGGTCACAGGGCGGGGCGGGTCGAGAGGATTAGGCTGCTGCTTGTGCACGCGTTCGCTCTCCACGGCGGGTGTAACTGTGATCCCGGCACTCTGAGAGGCTGAGTCAGGAGGATCATAAGTTCAAGCCCAGCTGGGCAGTTTAGTGAGTTAGATTCTGCCTCAAAATTAAAAAAAAAAAATAATAATAAAAGAAGGGCTGGGAATGTAGCTTGGGAGAGAAGGCCTTGGATTGAATTTCCAGGACTGGGAAAAAACGCAGGGGTTAGGGGTAGGAGAAGCGGAAGTGGAAGGAAAAGAAGAGGAAGTGAAAGAGGAGGAGCGGGAGCAGGAGCGGAAGGATCTCAGCCGTCTGTGGCTCTGTAGGGCACGTATAACAGCAGTGAGGATACAGTGTGAGCCCATGCCTCCGTCCCGAACACACAATTTATGGTCACACCACACCGCGGGGGGTTGGAGACGCAGCCACGGCCAAGTGCCCGCTTCCCTGCGGGGCCCACATGTGTCAGGCTCTGACACCCATGCCCTGCCACGCCGCGGAGGCTCCTGGACCAGCTCGCCCCTTCCATCTGCGGAGGACAGGGGAAGGCGCCTCGCACAGCCCAGCTCGTGCTCCTTGTAGAGAGGAGGAGGACAGGCTTTCCAAACCCAGTTTCAGCCAGAACTGATGCCCCGAAAGGAGAAACCAGACACACAGAGCCCGCTATGATCACCGCTGTGTGAGCGGAGGCGCACAGGAAGTGGTGAGGCCACACAACCACCGGGCTTTGGGGGGCAGCAGGAACTCATTCACGGGCATCGCTTATTACAGCAGAATGAGCAACCCGAAGGGGAGCGTGTTCACAGGCCGCTGTGGAGACGCCAGAGGTTCTTTCTTACCTGGAAATGGCCATAGAATGAGAAGGCTCCACATGCCCAGCAGGCCAGGAGATCCCAGCTCCGGGGCTGAGTGCTTCTGGGCCCCTGGCCGTGGTCCCCATCTGAGCACACAGCTGAGTCCTTGCGACGGTGACAGAGAGGGCCCTGAGCGTTCTCCTCTGGCTTCTCTCTTGGACATGCCAACAGCGTCGCTCTCGCTCTACTGGATCTTTTGCCTGACACGAACTGCACTTGGCAGGGCTCCTCGCTGAGGCTGTGAGTGCCATCTGCGGTGATCAAAGTGCGCAACTCTCACCGCTAGTGATGCGCTCGCTCCGCAGTTCTGTTCCCTCAGAGAGGACGGGGACCTGTGAGGAGATCGTGTGAACGCATCTGTGAGACGCACTGTCTTGTGAAACGATTGGGAAGACGGACGGAGCTGCAGGAAGGACGTGACAGCCACGGAGGCGGGGACAAGAGAAGCGGTGCTGAGGCAAACGGCGCATTCCAGCAGAGGCCAATCTTTAGTTCTGGTTCGATTTTTCTGTCTTGGGGATTAAACGTAGGGCCTTGGCCTCGGGGACTTCCTGAGCATCCCCTCTGGCCCCTGTTTAGTATTTTCAGACATCGTTTAGGCTGGTGTCTGACTCTGCGTCCGCTGGACTCAGCTTCCCAGGTGCAGAGAGGGCAGGAGATGGTGGTTTTGTCCCTACACACAGCGCTCAGAAAATCCACGGTGGAAGCAACAGCTCGTGAGGGCATGATGAGGTTGGCATCAAGGTCATGCAGCTCAGAGCCAGCCGAGCCCCGTGGGTGTGAGCCCAGGCAGGAGCCCAGCAGCGGCGGAGCAGGCAGGGCCTCCGGCCCCTTGAGAAGGGACCGCCCCAGGCCGGTTGCCACGGGAAGACCTGGGAGGTCTCCATCTTCCAGCAGCATGATGTTGACTTAGGCTTGCAAGGAGATGAGACCGAGACACTTAAGTTTCTTCGTGTGACTACTTATTAATTTATGACACTCTAAGTTAATATGGTCTTCACTCTGGGAAGCTTCGTGATATACCGGCAACCTGGTGATCAGGTTCTTTGGTAGGACATACGGTGGGAGGTCCAGCTTCCAAGCCTGTCGGGGCTGGGTGTACACACGCTTAGACTAGGACGCAGCTTTGTTAGTGCAACTGTTGTTATTTTGTAGAATTCCATTTATAGTTTTACTTAGCCCAACAGGGGCTCTAATCTTCAGGATTTAGATATTGATGTAGTTTAAAGAGAATTGCTTTGCCTTTTCACTGTTTAAGGGATGGGATCTGGGAGTTTAAGCTGAATATAAATGCTTCAGGGTATGTTTGACTGAGCAATATTTGACCTTCTTATTTAAATGACTTTTAAGGATATTGAAAACTCCCTGAGATGTGGCTTGGCAAATATTATGCTTTTAAGGGTTGCTACAAAGTTCAAGGAAAATGTTTGGTGACTGTCTTTATGTATTTACATCGTTTGAAGGAGCATATTATTCACTTGCATGTTAATACCTCAGAAACAGGAATTTATCTTCTCACAATTATATGTATAATATAATTAGAAATACTTTGCCTTTATAATACATAGGGTAATGATAGTTTATAGACAGAATGCTGTTTTAAATGGAAAGAAAGTGTGTGTTTTCAGTGAAAAGTAGTACAATAGATTTTGTTGTCATTGTTATTCGAGAAAGAGTCACACTATGTAGTTTAACTGACCTTGAACTCACACTATAACCCAGGCTGGAGTGATCTTTCCGTCTCAGCCTCTCCAGTGCTGGGATTATAGGTGTGTGCACCATGCCTGGGACTTATAAAAAGTCTTAAGTTACACCATGGGTACATGCTGGACTACTGGGCATTTCTAGTATTTAAATTAAAAATGTTTTTATAATTAAGAGGCCTTTTGTTTTCCTTTAGTATCGTTTACATGGAAAGACTAGACATTATTTAATAGAACACTGTTCCTTTATAAAATAGAATGTTTATTTAGAAATGGAATGACTACAAATTTGTGGGGCTGTTAAGTTTTATGTCATTATTTTAATATAAAATGTTAGAAGGTAAATTGAATGTTACTAGCTAGATAGAATCTCAGAAACTCCTGCAAATAGATTAAGCCTATAGAAGTGTAATGATTTGTTGGAAATTGAATACTCGGTCAAAGCTGGAGTCATATTTCTCGACGATGCTGCAATGGGTGATACATTGTGTCAACATGAGCAGTTCAGAAGCTTAATTAAGTGACTCAGCAGGGATCCAGGGTCCTTGCTTTGTAAACATCCTTACCCTGTGCAAGAGGAGGGCATGGAGAGGGTGAGATCACCTGCCCTAGGGCGGGTACCTTGCACACAATCTGATCCGGGAAAAGAGGCTCTCTCCCCCGTTTGCTCTTGTTACTTGTGCTATCTTCTGCATAGCACTGTTGTCCCTCTGCCATGCCACCCGGCCTTGGAGCAAGCCTAACTCCCCAAACCATGAGCTAAATAAACCTCTTCCTTTTTACCTTTGAGTGTCCAGCAAAGAGAGGAAAATAGCCAAGACAAAGTTAATGCTTTTTCCCATAAAAACATATGGCAGCCTTTGCAGGAAAAATCTAGGAAACTGGGTGGGCAGAATATGTGCTACATTGGTTCATGAACTTAATTTGTTGTGTAATTCTGGGAAACTACTGTGGTCATATTGATCACTCAACTCAGAGCTCACAAAGAAAGGCAAAATTAAGCCAAATGCTTTTGTTCACAAACAGAAGTAGGTACAAACCGAGGTACCATTGCACTAGTGAAAATGCATCTACGTCTTCGTAAGTTAGAATTCTTTCATAGATATTACATGATACCTGGATATCTGTTGAGATTTCTATCAGCCTGAAAAAATCAATTTGTGAGATCAAAAACATTTGTCAAATAATGAAGCTTCGAGGGTGTGTGTGCGTGTGTGTGTGTGTGTGTGTGTGTGTGTGTGTGTGTATTTCAGTGTATTTAGCAAAGGGTCTACACTCAGTACACAGATTGTATTATCCTGTTTTCAGCCTCCCAAGTGCTGGGATTACAGGTGTGCGCCACCACACCCAGTCTCAGTGATTGTCTCAGTGCACCCCCAGGGGCAGGGCCAGCATGGCACACTGGGGATTGAACCCTGGCTGCTGCACTCTGCCTAAGCAAGTGTTTAATCTGTTGAGCTATCAAGCTGGCCTTTTCTATGTATGTAGTACATAGTGTCACTATGCAGCTTGGACACATAGCGGTTCTCCTGTTTTTACCCTCCCTAGAACCGGGATTACAGGTGTTTTCCACCAAGCCCAGTCTTGATGGCCAGCTAAGCCATCACGCCTGGTACAGGGGGATAAAACCTGGGTCTTGCACTTACCAGGAAAATACTTAGGTCACTGAGCTATCTCTCTGACCCTGAAGTTTCAAAGTTTACCTTACAACCTTACTTTCTCCTTTAGGAGAATCTTTCCACAAATGAGCAGAATTCATCACTTCGTATTTAATTTTCAAACACATGACTATGGAAAGCATAACTCATATTTAAAACTTTGGAATGTTGCTTTTCTGCTACTGATTTTGGAGTGCTGACCATGATTTTACCCATTATACTGTTAAACCCACTCAATAGTGGATTGAGAGGTTATATTAATTTCATTGAGATCAACACGTTCTTCGCTCATTTTCCTCTACATTATTTGAGCCAGTCTAGATTGTATTGTGAATAGCAGAGGAACTGTGACTTTCAGGGCAGACTCAGATGCCTTTCTTAATGTCGAGCCACCATCAGTTCATCTATTTTATCTCATAGTCTCTACAAGAGGCAACCAGTGCCTCGGCGTTGGAGTCTAGAATGCGTTGTTCACTGTGAGTGCCTGTTGCATACAACTTCTTTCTCATGGAAAGTGACGACTACTTCAGGTGAAAACGTTACCACAGTGGCCGTTGCATGTCTGCACAGGTGGGCGGTGGGTACGCTGTACCCCACTTCAGTAACCACCCTGTCCCCCTTGATGCACATCCAGATTTACTATAGATAAAAATGATCAGAGAGCAGAACATCTTTACTGCTTGCTGAATTTATCAAAGGTAGTCATAAATTGAAGCCTACTTTGAGACAGCATATTTTATGTACTTTATATCTAATTCTAGTAAATTTTTAATAACAGATAGAAAGACATCAGGTGTCTGTTTCTGTTCTTCATTACATGCCCTCTGCTCCACACCTAGGGCATTCAGAGCCACCAAAGCACTTCCTGTAGGAAGAGCTCCTCTCTCCAATGCGTAGCTAGTGGCGTCTGATGCAGAAGCCCAAGAGCTCTCATTCATCCTGTCGTATTTTGTTGTTTAGGAAGTTGGAAAGGCAGTGGTGAGACTTGTGGGCACCGGCGGGATGAGTGTGGGACCAAATGCGGGAGCCAGGCGGTGGCCTCCACGGACCGCGTGATGCCAGAGTCCTGTGGCTGCCACAGAGCTGGCACTGATGCCTGTGGGTTTGCGCTCGTGACCTCTGGCTCTCTCCATGCCCTGGTGGTGCATGGACTAAAGCGTCGGTTTCTACTCACTGATCGCGTTGCTCTGGATTATGAAAATGCAATTTGGGGAGCAGAAGGAAGGGCAGAACAATATTAATATTTTTAGGGTTGTGTTATGGACTGCAATTAGAACACAAGCCTGACTATGCTCCCGAACACTAACTCTAAACATATGGAGACATTTTCATGCAAAACATAGGCCTGAGTAGTTTGCGCTTTCTTATATTTGCTGAAATCACTCATAAAATACAACTATTTCATGTGAAGCATGCAATTGTAAATGATAAGGAAGGTGAGGCTGATGTTCATTTCTGACTTGGCTAATACCTTGCTTTCCATAGTGTTTTCCTCACATGAATTTGATTAACTTTCAGGTTTTGGTAGCAGAGCTATGTGAGGGTAAAGTGCTGATTTCTCTAGGGTTTATGAATGATTGAGAAATTCTATCCTTTGGCGCACATTTGACTTTTAGTTGAATTCAGTGCGCTGGTGTCTTCAGCCCAACAAATATCTTCCTATATCACATGACTTCCTGTCTGTAGCGACAGTTGGGGGGGCGGGAGGTGGGCAGGGACACAGAGCACAGTGGGGCTGACAGTGCGACCGGCTATAGAAATGACCATGTGATGCCTGGATGTTGCCCTCTGTGAAGTCTCTCAGTCTAGGCCAGATGAGCTGACCTCCTCATTCTCTGCATGGAGGACCTGCAGCTTGGAGCCAGCCCATGCCATTCCTGATTCCTGGCTGGAGAGAGGACAGGGTCCAGCGCAGAGAGAGTCTCAGTGGCATACAGAGACCCCACTCACCACACCTCTCCTGACCCTATATGCCCAATAGGTAACGTATGACAATGCTTTGCTTAGGACAAGAAAGGCCTCACAGGAAGTTGATGAATTGGATTGGAAAAAGGTAGAAAAATATATGCCTATTTTTAATCCTGTTCCCTGTTTTTCTTCTACCTGCCTGTGGCAGCGAGGCAGTTTAATTAGCCTTCGCTGAAGGGCTGCAACCTGTCTGATAGAATCTCTCCACAGAAAGGTCATACCTAAACGGGGAAGAGGGTAAGCCTGACGTGAATCTCATTCTAAAAATGTCAAGAGATTTTCTCAAGTGCTCATAATTGTTCCTCTACATATTTTCTTTGCAAAAGATTTATTATTAATATAGAACCTGTTAACAGCAAAATATGGTAAAAAGTTCAAAAACTTAGTAGCAAAATTATTCATTTGTCAACCATAAAACTGAACATACTAAAAATCCTCTTCAGATGATTATCGCTTATTTTCATGTTTCCATGCCAAACTACTGCTCAGTTTGCACTGGTGCATGGAAAAAAGACCAGATTATCCCCTTGATCTCCTTAATTCTAATACCTACAGAATCATGTGCCTGAGGAATCTCTAAATTTCACCTGTTCATTTTCAACTCATATTTTCAGAAGAATATGATTTAATTTAAATTAGTTCAATTTTTTTCCAGTAATATATTAAAAATACAGAGAGAAGAAGAACAGTAACTTGTGGGAAAAGATTCCTGATATTGTAATTTACCTTCATAGTTTGCTTAGTTCATGAGAACAGAAAAGAAAGAGATAGATGGACAACATGTGGTAAGGGAGACAGACAGAAAGAGAGAGAGAGAGAGAGAGAGAGAGAGAGAGAGAGAGAGAGAGACAGAGAGAGAGAGAGAGAGAGAGAGAGAGAGATGGCAGAGACAGAGACATGGGCAGAGACAGAGACAGAGCAAGCATGCAGAAAAGAGCCAGTGTGAACCTACCCCTGGAAAGGTGTGGTCCCAGTACTGATGAACATCTCCTCTAGCCCAACACCACAGCTTATGCAATTCTTGACCCTCCTCCCGGGGACGTCTGGGTTCTCAGCCGTAACACGTGGACACCCAAGCTGCGCGGAGCAAAGATATGCAGTAAGGCTGGCTCCAAATGCTGGGCAAAGCCTCTCAGCCTTTTTGATCCATTGGAACCTGGGTGATTCTGGCAGCCTTTTGTGAAATCTCTGAGAAGGGGATCGCAGGGAAGAAGGAAAGTGCAGGAACAAAGAAAGCCACCATGGCTTTTTAAGCCAAGCGGCTTTCTTCTAGTTTTGTTCCTAGACTGCAAAGGAGGATCCTGGTCTGCAAAGCCTCCATGGAAAACAACTGTTTCATTGTCTTCTCTCATTGCTAGGACAAATACCTAACACTCAAAATGAAGGGAGGAAAGGTTTATTTAGCTCAGTTACTGGAGGTTTCAGTTCATAGTTGGATGCCCACAAGGCAGAATGGCGCATGGCAGAGAGGGACCTCTCATGGAAGCAGCAAAGAGCAGAGAACAAAATGAAGGAGTAGCAGGAACAATGGCTACGGAGGCCAGTCTGTGCCCCTTAAATTGCATTCAGACTATCTGCCCCAGGCTGGGTGTAGCACTCACATACAGATCCCCTTTAGCAATTATATCCATAATCCCAGCAACATTTACACCTATAATCCTAGTAGATCATAAGTTAATCACAAACTCTAGAAGCCACCCCATGATTGCATGAACCTTTGTGGGGACAACTATACACAAACCATTAACTCTACCCCTGGACTCCCAAAAATTCATGCACATCCCTTCATACAAAAGACATTTTAGTCCATCTCTAAGAGTTGTCAAAGTCCCAACAGTTACAGCTTTGCTGAAAAGTCCAAGTCACAAGTCTTTTTCAAGTCCTAAGGCAAATTCTTAACTGTGAGTCCCTGTACAAATGAACAGTTAAACACTTCCAACATTCAGTGGAACAGGATAAACATTGCCATTCCAAAAGGTATAAACAACAGGGGAATACAAAGCACTGGTACCAACACAAGTCCAAAATCCAGCAAGACAAACATTAAATCCTATAGTTCCAAGTGGAATATC
>PVJA010033058.1:0-16177 GCA_004027025.1 Myocastor coypus
GTTGCTTGCAACTAAGAATCCTTCCTAGTCGGGTGTGGTGGTGCACGCCTGTAATCCAAGCACTCGAGAGGTTGAGGCTGGAGGATTGGTGCAAGTTCGAGACCAGCCTGGGCTACAAAAGTGAGCTCAAGGCCAGCCTGAACTGCATAGCGAGACCCTGTCTCAAAAAAAGACAAAAAAAAAAAAAAAAAAAAAAAAAAAAAAAAAAAAAAAAAAAAAAAAAAAAAAAAAAAAAAAAGAATCCTTCCAGGAAGAAGATTAAGGAGAAAGAGAAAACAGGAAACTTTTTGTTTGTAAGTACTGTGTTACTGCTGTTCTGGGACTAGTTCTGTTATTTTATTTTATTTTATTTTTTATTTTTTTTATTTTTTTTTATTATTATTTTTTTTTTTGTCTTTTTGAGACAGGGTCTCGCTATGCAGTTCAGGCTGGCCTTGAACTCACTTTGGTAGCCCAGGCTGGTCTCGAACTCACACCGATCCTCCCGCCTCAGCCTCCCAAGTGCTGGGATTACAGGCATGCGCCACCACGCCCGGCTATAGTTCTGTTATTTTAAAAATAACCTGTTCCAATAAATAACCCAGAGTAAATTTTATTAGAAAATAAAGTGAGGCAATTGGATTTGGGCAGTATTGTATCCAGCTTTGAATTGGTCCAATCTGACCTTGAACTCAATCCTTCTGCCTCAGACTCCCAAGTGCTGGGACACAGCTGTGCACCACCACACTCACCTGAAACAGTACAGTTTTAAAGGGAGTAAGAGAAGTAAAAAAATGGCATCTTGGTTGGGCACGGTAGTACACATCCGTAGTCTCAGCATGTGGGAGGCTGAGGCAGGAGGATCACCATGAGTTTGAGCCTTGTTCCCTTTCATGTGTGTCTCTACCAAGTGTGATAAAAAAAAAAAATACAGTGAATATTTCTTCCAGACATCATTACACTGAAAAGCAGGCTTGTAAAAGCATGATGGTGTGCCTTGCCCTACCTTACTCACTAAATGTGACATTGTGTCACCGCTGGCTCTGCCCCAAAGTCAAAATGATCATAAAGGTAAGCATTTTCAATTGATTTGGGACATTTAGGTAGCCTTGAACACAGGATCAAAGATATAAAAGACTTTGCAACTGCTTCAGAAAGTGGCCAGAACGGAGCTGGCGAGATAGCTCAGTGGTCTAAGGCACCTGCTTAGGCAAGCTCAGGCAGCCACAGGGACCATGGTTCGATCCCTGGCACCACATGCTGTGCCAACCCCAGCTCCAGAGCAGGCTGAGCTGGCCACAAATAAAGTTTAAAAATAAAAAATAGATAAATTTGACAGTTTAAAAGAAAGTGACCAGAATGATAGGATAAGTGTGTTCGAAGTTCAAGGAGCATTAATGACAATGTGTCTTTTACTATAATAATTTTTTAAAACATTCACTGTGTTCCTTTAATCATACCTTATAGTCAAAGGATTGAAAAATAGTACCCAGAATAATTTTTATGAATTAGAAGTATAGCATCTCTAAAGTTAGGGTAAAAGAAAAGTCTAACTCACCAAGATGTTACAAATATCATGGAGGGAAAAGTTTGACAATTACAGGGTACTGGTGGTGGTAGAATAATTTATGTAGAGGGAAACCAGCAGTGAATTTGTAAGAGTGAGTGAATGAGAGCTGGACATGGTAGTGCAAACCTGTAATCTCAGCACTCTGGAGGCTGAGGCAGGTGGCTCACTTGGAGTTGGAGGCTAGCCTGGGCTACAAAGTGATTGTGAGGCCACCCTGAACTACATAGTGAGATCCTGTCTTAGAAAAGAAACCAAGGAAAAAAAAATAATAAAATAAAATAAAATAAAATAAAGAAAAGAAACCAAGGGCTGGCCAAATAGCTCCCCTGTGGATTAAAGTACCTGCAAGCAGGCCCAAGGGCTGCGGGTGTGAACCCAGGGCCTGCCATGCCGGCCCGCCTCCAGGGTGTGCTGAGATGGCAATTGAAACTGAGCATGAAGCCGGGCGTGGTGGCTCACGCCTGTAATCCCAGCACTTGGGAGGCTGAGGCAGGAGGATCATTGTGAGTTTGAGACCAGCCTGGGCTACAAAAGTGAGCTCAAAGCCAGCCTGAACTGCACAGTGAGACCCTGTCTCAAAAAGCAAAAAAAAAAAAGAAACTGAGCATGGTGGTGAGAGCCTGTTATCTGGGCTCTTGGGAGGCTGTAAACAGGTGGATCACTACAAGTCCAAATTAGTAGTAAGAGAGTGAGTACTCTGCAGATCCTCCCCCCCACCCCCCCAAAAAAAATTCTAGGGCTAGCAAGATAGCTCAGCGGTCTAAATGCTTACTTAGGCAAGCTTAGGTAACCGCAGGGACCTCAATTTGATCCCCAGCATCACATGCTGCACTGGTTCCACCCCTAAGGCAGGCTGAGCTGAATATAAATGAATAAATAAATAAATAAGTAAATAGTTTAAAGAAAGAAATCAAGAATAGTGGGAGAGCAGAAAGCATAGGAAGAGAGTATAGACTACTTTTCCAGAAGTTTTATAAACACTTACGCCATTTGCATATGTAATAAATTTATTAATATTATTTAATTAATAATTCATTGTTTGCATATTTCTTGGATTTTATCTTTATACCCTCTTCCTGATTCCTTCTTTCTTCTGCCTCTATACCAGTGTCCTTTCTCAAATCGGGCATGCCTGGAAGCGCGAATGTTGTTTACTTTGGTAATGGCAATCAGTTTTATTTCCTTATGTGTTGTCAGCGGCTCAGGTGATTCTCTCTTGGGAGACACCATAGACACCCCCGCCCCAACTCCTTCACCTGTTTTTCACGAAGATACAGAAAAGCTCACTTCCCAGAACAATTCAGCAAAGCACATGGGTCAATAGGTTCTTGGCAAACTGATCAGTTAACAGACTAACAGTTAACAGTTAACCCAGTCCCTTGGTGGGCAGATCTGGGAGAAGAAAAAGGAGCTGTCGTGTCACACTTTCTGGGATATGGTGTCTCCACTGAGCTTCTGTTTGGCTTCATGTCGCTGAGACCTTCCCTTAGCAGCTCTGGTCAACCCAGCCCTTTCTCAGAGCAAGTAGGAGAATAATTAACATCGCCGTCCACCTGTGTACAGGAAGATGCCCACAGCCACACCAGCGATGACAAAACTGCCCACCAGGATGCCCAGGACCAGTGAAGTGTAGGAGCGGCCTGTTTGGCTCCCTGCAGAACATGCAGAGAATCAGCTTAGGAATCTCACTAGAGTCTATGGTTTCAGTGAACTTCCCTGGGATTTCTACCCCTAAATGAAAGCCACCAGCCTACCCACAGCTCCCAGCTCCCAGCTCCCAGCTCTTGGCCCTTGTAGTTCACAGCCTCCAGGTCCATCCTCCTGCCTGGAGCCCACCCCGTCCCTACCACACAGGCACCACCCAGAACCCTGGTACCTTTGAAGTTCTTCGTGGCAACTTGTTTCTGCACGTACTGCACACAGGTGTCCTGCAGAAATTCCTTCATTTCGTACCGAGTCCGATTGTAGCTATTGAGCTGCTTCAGTGTGAAAGCGATCACTTTGGAGGGTGCTTGGGATTCTGACACCCACCAGGCATCCTCTGGCTGGAAACTCACAAAGGCGCTCCCATTCACATCCACTTCAAAGAAGACACGGGCCTCGGAGCCCTCAGAGTCCTCAGGAGGCAGCTCGCAGCCCAGGAAGCAGCGGATGCTGAAAGGAACTGTGAAGGGGCTCAGGGTTAGAGGCTATGCGGAGAAAGGGGGTCCCCCAGGGGAACAGGACAGGTGGAGGCCTGAGGAGAAAGCCTGGGGCTGAGACAAGGTGGGTGGTAGAGGTTGGACTTTTACTGTGTAAGGAGATGTAAGAGGCTGTAAGAGAAAGGGGGCTTCTGAGAAAGGAGGAAGAGCTGGGGCAATAAGGGGAGGGATTGAAGGTCTGCTGCCGTGAGGGGAGGTGGCTGGAGGGAGGGGGTGGTGTAAAGGAACCAGGGGGCTTTAGGAAGCAAAAGAGCTAGAAGGCTGTGAGGCAAACCATCTGGAGTTTTCAGTGAACCCTGGGTTGGGGACAAGGCTTCCCAACAGGGTTCACCCTAAGAGGTCAAGACAGCTAGAAGAGGGCTGATGGGAGCTTGTTTCCTAGGCCATTCACCCTTCTGCAACTTCGAGCTTGCACCTACCCATCTCCAATACCCATCCTGCCCCTCACTAATGCCAGGCCCTACCCTGCCAGGCCCCGACTCACAGGTCACGCTGTCCCTCTGCTCCTTGCACACCACCTGCACAAAGGTGTGGAACTGCCGCAGGTAGTTTTGCAGGTCTTTCTCTCGGTGTGCCCAGCTCTCTGGCTCTTCCACAGGCTGCAGCTGGAGGATCGTGAAGTTGTTGGGTGGGCCCTCCAGTCTGTGTGTCACATGACCCCCCAGGGAGGCGTTGCCGTAATACCTCGCATGGTAGGGGTCATGGTAGTAGGCCATCTGGAGCATGTGGAATGTCAGTGGGCCTGGGGCAGAATCAGCACATCAGGATTGTTGGCTTAGGAGATCCCAGAGCTACTAGCATCCTACTGGATGCTTGCAATAACAGAGGGAATTATTTGCTTTGTTTTATTGATGAGGAAACTGAGGCCTGCAGTGGGAAGGGGTACTCTTCCTTGTTACTTTTGATTCTTTCTCTCAGTTCTGGTTGGTCAGTAAGTCCTGAACTATAAAATCCCAGTTCCATCTCCTTCCCATCTCTCTACCAGGGCTCTAGGTCGGGCCTTATCAATTCTCATCTGAATTGGATAGGTTCCTACCTCATCCCCTACCCTAATATCTCAGTTTTTCCTCTTCTGATTGGACTACCACCTGAAACACGGATAAAATCTGGTTCCTCTGTTGAAGTGCTCCAGTGACATAATTTTCCCCAACACAGTAAAAAAAATAATAGCTAAGGACCAGAATATAATTCCATGGCACAGCATCCACCTGGCAAGAGCGAGTCCCTGAGTTCCATTCCCAGTGCCAAAATAATGATGATAATAATAATAGCTAATACCCAGTAAGTGCTTATTATGACCAGGGTGCTATGCTTTAACACATTATTATCCTATTAGTGCCAACCCCCGTGGCTTGGTGCAGTACCTACTATTATTAACCCCATGCTGTATGAGAAACCGAGGCTAAGATCAGACAGTAGAGCCAAGGCTTGCGTGCAGGTAGATGAGTCCAGTGCTCTTAGGCAGCCTGCGGCACTGCCTCCCCTCACGGTCGATCCACCTGACCATAGGATCAAGCTCAGAGGCTTCATCCTGGCATTCAAGGCTGCCAGTGACCTGGTCCCAGCTTCATTTCCCGGCCTCTTTCCAGTGCTAAACAACCATGGTTCCTTGTAGCCACTTTTGCCTGACATAGGAATAGTGTGTGAGGGGTGCTCTGTCTCCCCTCTTCTGCCTCCAGCTTCTCTCTGCATGCCTCCAGATCCAGCTGAGTTGCTCTCCCCTTGGGCAGTTTTCCCAACGTCTCCTCTTTGCTTTCCCAGACCTTTGCACCCGTGCGGGTGATCCCAGACCACTATGCCTTAGCAGGTGCTTTGCGAGATTCTGAGTGACTGACTTCAGACACATTAAAACTACTCACAGGCTACGCTGGACTTGTCCAGGCTCTGGGGCCAGGTCTGACTCCCTCTGCCCCTGCACCCAGAAAGGGCCAGCAGAAGAGTGGGAACCTAGCTGATGTTTGAGTGATGCGAGTTTGTGCATGAGTGTGCGTATCTTGTCTGTGTCACATTTGAGAAATTGCTCTCTGCAGATGTGAATAAATATATCTAAGAGGAGACCTTAGACATTTAGATGTGGTCCTTAGCTGCTCTGTGACTCAGTTTCCTCCTCTGTAAAATGGATATAATAACACTACACACATTGTAGGGTACTGTGGGGGCTAAATGAGTTATTACATATGTTAAATACAGTAAACACTCACTGAATACTGGTTATTATTTGCTCCTCTGAGGAGGAAACTAAAGCTACAGGGTTTGTGGAAGAGGGGAGTGAAGCTACCATGCAATTACAGTCCAGGGTATTAGACTGCCCTGTTCTGCTTATGTCCCCTTCAGGCACCCTGGTCCCCTGGAGCTCCCCTGTTGGTCACAGCTTATCCCCCCCTTTTACTTCACCTGCTGCACCTGTTCTTCCTCTGCTCCCCGCCCCCCACCACTGTTCCTAGCCCCCAGCCTTTCCTAAATCTTCCATCCCTTCTCAGTGCCCAGCTGGAGTTTGGGCCACTCAGGGCAGTCCAATTTGCCCCTAACATAGCTGAGTATGTTAACTTATTTAAAGTGATGCACACAGAAAAGCATTCATATTTCAATATACTCTGATCTTCACAGTGTTAAAATGGAGTCAAGTATTACAATAACAATAGAGTTTCCCTTTTGCTGATAATGTGCAGCTCTGGATAGAGCACTGCCCTGCTAGGTACACCACGATCCGGTCTCCCAGTTCCCTCCCACTCTCTTCTCATCCTGAGCCTCCCGGCATCTTCCCTGGACCCATCCTCAGCTCCCCCTCTCCAGACCTGGTTGCTTCCGCCCTCTCTCAAATGCTGGTTCTCTCACCCCCTCTGCTGGTCCCTTCATAAACATTTTTCCAGCCTGTTTGCACTAGTGTGGGAGCAGCTCTTTCCCGATACTTTACTCAACTTCCTCTCCATGGCTTTGGGACATAAACCAGTGCCCTGCTGCACTTCGGGCAGATCCAGCCAGCTGGAGACACAGATGCCAGTGCTGTTAGCTGTGCTCTGGTTTTGTTCATGTACCCAGGAAGGCTGAGAGTCTACAGAACCATCACCAAGCAGGAGAACAGGAGACGGAGTCTCAGACTCACCCTCTGAAGCTTTCTGGCTACAAAGGACAGATCCGGGCAGTAGCAGCAGCAGGGGTGGCAGCAAAAGCAGCAGTGTTGTCAACATCCTGGGCTGAAGTTCTTGATTCTTCTACCTGGGCTCTTGATTGGACAGGCTGAAGGCTCTTCTGGCTGAAACCTAAACAGAGGCAAAGCTGCCTAGGAGAGGTAGAGGCTGAGCCAAGGAGGATGGAAAGAGGCCAGGGAATGGCAGGAGGAAGAGGCCGTCAGGCTTTTAAAGTGTTATTCCTACTCTGCCTCATTTCCTACTGGGGGCCGACCTCCCTCTGCCCCGCCCAGCACTGGGCCCTCCTGCCCAGACCTGCTTTTTTCCTTCGCCCAGGGCTGCCTCTGAGGAATGAGAAATGAGCGGAAAAGGGGGAGAAGAAGGGCTGCAGAAGTCCCGCTGTCGCTGAGTCAGGGGGTGGGGCATCTCCTCACCACTGGGGACACACTCAGGGTATTTGAGATCTGCAGGTTACTGATGAGGAAACTGAGGCATAGAGAGGTGTAAGCACTTGCCCAGACTTTATACATCACGCTGGTGACTGATTCAGGATTTTAATTTATTGGTCTAGGATCGTCACATGCATTTATCAGAATATTACACAATCAGGGGCCTTTCTCTGAGAAATTGTCCCAAAATGAACAGAAATGAGTTCACTGTTTGTAATAGAAGAGAATGATGAACAATATATAAACCTTGGAAGGGGCCCGGCGGGATGGCTCAGTGGTCCAAAGCCCCTACTTGGGAAAGCTTGGGCGGCTTCAGGGACCACAGGTTCGATCCCCTGCACCACATGCTGCGCCAGCCCCGCCCTCGGGGCGGGCCGAGCTGGCCATAAATATGAGTGAATAAACAAATAAAGGTTCTGAAACAAGAAAAAAAAATTAAAAAAAAAAAACCTTGGAAGAGGTCTGGTTACACAAAGCAATATTTTTCAGACAGAGATCATAATTTATTAGTGGACAAAGGAAACATTTTAGCAGGTAATAGTATATATGTGTGTGTGTGTGTGTGTGTATATATATATATATATATATATATATATATATTTAATATTTATTTATTTAGTGTGTGTGTGTGTGTGTGTGTGTGTGTGTGTGTGTGTAACCAGGGTTTGAACTCCCAACCTTGCACTTGCCAGGCAGGCACTCATGCCGTGGAGCTATCTTCCCGAGCCCCATAGTTAATATATTTTTAAAAATGAAGTGCAAAGCCGGGCATGGTGGCGCACGCCTGTAATCCCAGCACTTGGGAGGCTGAGGCAGGAGGATTGGTGCGAGTTCAAGACCAGCTTGGGCTATAAAAGTGAGCTCAAGGCCAGCCTCAACTGCATAGTGAGACCCTGTCTCAAAAAGACAAAAAAAAAAAAAAAAAATGAAGTGCAACAGAATGAAACATTTTAATCCATCACTCTTAGTAAATATTATTTCATGAAATACTTGTTCAGTTTCATATGGGTGTTTCTGGTTTGTGGGCATGTTTCTATCATGGGTAGCATTAGGAAATGTAGTTCTTACTCTGGGATGTAAGGAGGGAAATGGGAAAATCATTCCCCCAACTATGAGACTCTATAGTGGACTACCGTGCATTAGTTAAAAGCCCCATCCTAGGGCCAGGGAAATAGCTCAGTGAAATAAGTGCTTGCCTGGCAAATGCAAGGTCCTGAGTTTGATCCCTGGTACTAGAAAAAAAGAAAAAAAAGAAAACCCTACCCTCCCTGTCCAACCCGTACTTTGTGTTCATCATATTACCTAGCTTTACCTGAAGTTATACTGCTTATCTACCTGCTGTGGTCTGACTATCCCACCAGACAGTAAGTATGTGAGGAGAGAAGCTGCCCATCAGCTTTCACAGTGGGCCTCAAATCATGCATATTACATAATAAGTATCAGCTGAATGAATGACTGAGATGGTTATCATAGGCCTGTATCTCCACCAGGAAGTAATAGAATATTGTATGCAGCTTAGAACCATTTGCCTATTGTCAGCCACACACACAACAACCAAATATTTTTTTCTGTATGACAGTAAATGAGTCTGGAGGAATGTATGTCAAATACAATACAGTCTCTCGCCGGGGAAGAACTTGGGAGTAAGAGGTTACAGGCATGTGTTTATGCCTACGTGCAGGGGAGCATGCAGTGTTGGGAAAATCCTGATCACTCTGTTTTGTGAAAAGTTTTATCACTTGGTCTGTGTTATTTAAATGTTTACATTTGACATCTAGAATCTGTTATTTAATTACAAATAAAAGTTTAGGCAATATGTGGTCATAAGGAGGATTTATTTGTTTTTAATTAATTAATTAATTAATTTTATTTTTTTCTTGTTTCAGAACCTTTGTTTGTTTATTCACTCATTTTTATGGCCGGCTCAGCCCACCCCAAGGGCAGGGCTGGCGCAGCATGTGGTGCTGGGGATTGAACCAAGGTCCCTGAAGCTGCCCAAGCATTCCCAAGCTGGCGCTTTAGACCACTGAGCCATCCTGCCGGGCCAAGGAGGATTTATTTGTTAAAAAATCTTTTATTTATTTGTTAACCTGGTACAGAGTCCTACTAGGCAGCTCAAACTCATAATAGTGGCCAGCATGGCATGCCCGAGGTTTGGAGCAAGCACAGTATGTGGTACCAGGAATTGAACCCAGGTCTTTGCACTTGCCAGACAGGTGCTTAAGCTGTCGAGCTACCTCCCCAGCCCAATATATTATCATAGAATACATGAAACTGGATGAAGATAGCAAATCATGATGAACAAATGAATTGATATGGAAGCCTCCAGGAACACTGATGGTGCAGACAGGAAATATGCAATGATGTAATAATATTTAAAATGTTTACTTTTGTCCAAAGGATACATTTATATTCTATGCTCATATTGTCTTATATTAAGAAAACCTGTATGTGCTTATCTTTATATTTCAATATACATACAGCTGGTTGTGGCAGAATATATCTGTAATGCCAGCTCTTAAAAGGCTGAGGCAGGAGGATTTCTATGAGTTCAAGGCCAGCCTGGGCTACAAAGTGAGTTCAAGGCCAGTCTAAACTGCAAAGGGAGACCCTGCCTCAACAAATAAACATAGAAAAAAATGTCTGGGAGCATATTGACAATAAAGCTTACCTCTGGGAACAGAACAGGGTCATATATTTTGATACATAGATAGATAGATAGATAGATAGATAGATAGATAGATTTTTTTTTTTTTTGGGGGGGGACGGGGTCTCACTATGTAGTTCAGGCTGGTCTTGAGCTCACTGTGTAGCCCACACTGGCCTCAAACTCAAGGTGATCCTCCTGTTTCAGCTTCCTGAGTGCTGGGATTACAGGGGGAGAGCCACCATGCTCAATGTAGAATTCAATGTTGATGGCAGGATTTTAACTTAGTTTTTTTCTGGAAGGAGAGAGTCAGGGGGTGGGACATCTCCTCACCATTGAGGACATGCTCAGAATATTAGAGATCGGCAGGTTACTGATGAGGAAACTGAGGCTTAGAGAGGTATAAGCACTTGCCCAGAATTTATACATCCCGCTGGTGATGATTTGGGGAAAAAAAACCCAAAAACCTTGATGTATGTCAGGCTCCATTCTCTATACTGAATATTTTTTATATTCCTGGTTATTTCTCAGTTATTACAAACTAGTTCAGCAGTATCATCAAGCCGGGCGGGGTGGTGCATGCCTGTGATCCTAGCACTCCAGAGGCTGAAGCAGGAGGATTACCTTGAGTGTGAGGCCCACCTGGGCTACACAGTGAGTTCAAAGCCAGCCTGACCTATTAGCAAGACTGGTTTGTTTGTTTGTTTGTTTGTTTTTTAAAAAGTCTTTTGTGGGGGTGTGTGACTTAAGTAATTTGTTTATTTATGTCATAGCCAGCTCAGCCTGCCCTGGGGGTGGGGCTGGCACAGCATGTGGTGCAGTCCTTGTGGTTGCCTAAGCTTGCCTAAGCAGGCAGGCACTTTAGACCGCTGAGCTATCTTGCTTGGCCCCAGTTTTGTTTTTTTTTTGTGTGTGGAACTGGGGATTGAACTTAAGCCCTTGCACTTGCCAGGCAAGTGCTTATTCTACTAAGCTATCACCCCTGCCCTGGCCCCAGTGATTTGTTGATACAGGGTCATGCTATATAGTTCAAGCTGGCCTTGAATTCAGTAGGTAGCCCTGAACTAGCAGAGATTCTCCTGCACGCTGAAATTGTAGGTCTGCACCACCACATCTTGCAACACATTCTTTTCCCTTTGAAACTCACCAAAATGATCCAGTGGGAAGAAACAAGGCCCTTGTTTTCTTGAATCAGGACTCAAGAAAAACAGAATGGCTTAAACCATGATCATTTACATTGTTTTGCCTTTCATAAAAATTATTATGAAGTATTTCATATTTGAAGTATTATTTCATGCCTGAAGAATTATGTTACAGACATACCTATCTCCACCACTCAGCATAAGAAATAAAATATTGTGCAATGTAATTGATGCCCCTGTGGACGCCTCTTCAGCCTCATTTCTCTTTCCCTGCTGTAGCTCCTGAGTTAATCACATCAAGTGCAAATTTGCCGTTTTCCATTCCCTGAATTTCTCTGCTTACACTACAGATGCATGTATTTCTAAACAACATGCGGTAATGTTTTCTACTTTATTTAAATGGTTTTGAAGGGTCTGGGGAGATGGCTCCGTGGTACAAGTGCCTGCCTGGCAAGTGCAAGGTCGTGAGTTTGAACCCTGGTCCCGCAAAATTCCTCTACAACTTATTTTCTTCACTTTATCCTATTAACACGATCCATCCGTGGTTCTATGTAAATATTTCATTCTAGGAATCAGCAGCAATTTAGTTATCAGTCTCTTGTTGAACATGTAGCTCTTATTTTATTTTTTTTTTCTTTGTTTCTTGCTTGTTATGAACTCTGCTGCTGTGAACACTGCTGTACACAGTTCCTTGTGGGAGAGCTTTTTGTAGCTGCAAACTGGGAGTGGACTTGGTGTGAGTCACAGGGTATGGGCAGCTTTGATTTCAGCAGACCCTGCCAGAGTGTCTCACAAAGGGGTTGTGCCAGCTCACATTCCCAGCTTCGTATGAGGGTTCCCTTGGTTCATGTCCTTGCCAGCCCCCGGCAGTCAGATGGATAGATGTAAACTAGCACTTTTTGATTTGACTTTGCATTTCTCTGACTCCTTGTGAGCTTATACATCTTTGTGCTTTGCTCTCTCTCTCTCTCTCTCTCTCTCTCTCTCTCTCTCTCTCTGTTTGTCTCTGTCTCTCTCAGGCATGAAGAGTTTTTTTTTTTTTTTGAACTCTTAGTGATCTGCCTGTTTACAGCCTCCCAGAGAGCTGGGATTACAGGCATGCAACATTATGCCCAGTTTCAATTGCCTTCTCAGTGCACCCCAGCTGGGCTAGTGAGGCAGGTCTGGGGTTGAACCCTTGGCCCCTGAGCCTGTTTGCAGGTACTTTAAACTGCTGAGCTATTTGGCTGGCCCATGAAGAGTATTTTGGGTTGAAGATTTTGGAATGGAGCTCTATGAGTCTAGTCTGAACAGGTAGGGCCTTGGGCCAGTGGGGTTAAAGTAGACCCTCAGTCTCCACAGCACTAATGACATAGGTGACGCAGTGACTACAAAACTCAGTTCATCATGGATAGGGAGATAGCAGAAATCATTTTTATTGGTGATTACTGGAGACCAGGAACAACATATAGTGTTTTACAGAAATAGTCTGACTTTGTCCTATACTGGTCCTAAACCATGGGAATCATTGGTATCACTGTTTTACTAACAGAGGCTCAGAGTTTAAATAATTTAACTTTCTTAAAGCCACACAGCAAAAGTTACCACTTGAAGCTCTGTCTCTAGGATGCCAAAGTTTGTGATAGAACCTCATATGGTATTTCAGAATTGTGTTTGAAGCCAATCATGGTGGCACCTGTCATCTTAAAAGGAGGCTGAAGCAAGAGGATCTCTGCAAGTTTGAGGCCAACCTGGGCTACACAGTGAGTTCAAGCCCATAGTGAGTTTAGGTTATGTAGTGAGAGCTCATCTCAAAAAAAAAAAAAAAAAAAAAAAAAAAAAGTGGACAAATTTTTATTTAATCTGTCTCCATCAATACATTTTTAAGTACCTATCTCCAATGCACTGTATACATTGTAAAACATACCCAAAGATCATACTGCATTAGACCTATAATCACTTCTTGGGCAGGCCAAGCTCATTGTCCCCATGTTATAGGTAGGATAATTAAAGCTCAGAAAAATCTAAGTCATGGCCCAAGGTGACCCACCTTGGGAAGAGCAGAACAGGGATTTGAACTTGAAGATGCTGAGGGAATGGGGTTAGGTACAGGAACAGTGAAAAGTATTTGGGGTCGGAAAGCCGGCGAGTGGGGGCAATTTGAGTTTTCAATTCTAAACCCAGGATTGGGGATGGGAAGGCAAGGGAAATACTGAAATTGGAGCCAGAGTCCACATGGTATCTGGTCATGAAAGCAAGGAAGCAGAAAGCTCCAGAACAGGGGGCACCAGGCCAGCCACTGGGGCTTGACTGAGACCTGAAGAATGAGGGTCTGCATGGGCAAAGGAAGCAAGTGGGAGCATTTCCACTTCAGAAAGCACCTGCCAGGGAAAGATAAGGGGAACAGGAAGCTGTGCTGGGCCTGTGCTCAGCATGCCCGCCAGATGAGGTGAGGCCCTGCCAGGGTTATAAGAGCCCTACTGAGCTGCAGCCTGGCAGGGTGCCCAGCTGGACTTCAGATGACCCATCCCATCCTTCCCTCTTAGCTCCGGAAGATGGAAGATGGACAGGCCAGCCCAACTTAGGTAACCAAGGAGCGCGGCCCCTGTGGAGGCGGAAGCACCTCCCTGAGGACATAGCTATAACAACAGCACTTACCAAGAGCATACAGGGCGCTGGGCACAGTAATATGCAAGCGGAGCATCTGTCTCCACTGTCATTAGTGCCCTTTGAAAATGCAGAGGGAAATAGCTAAGACTCCCATCTTACAGAGGAGGACACAGAGGCAGTGGAACGAACTGGCCTGCTTGAAGGCATCCCGCTGTCAGAGGCAGAGCTGGGACTCACACCTAGGTGGGGTGTGCTCTAAAACTCGCTTTCTTTCTTATGAGAACATCCTATGTGGAGCAATATGATGTCGAGTCTCACTATGCCTGGACCACAGTAGGATGGAATAGGTGGGAGAGGTCAGAAAGGAGCATGCTTCGGAGGCAGCAAACTCAGAAGAAATCGCACACACATCAAGTGTGGTTTCCTAAAGGGAAGACAAAGGAATAAAGGTCTTCAGTCATCCTAACACACCTCAGTTAGGGAACATGGAAAGAGATTCCATAAGGTCAGAAAGATTCCAGCTCTTTCCCATCCAGGTGATTGGTGAGAAACTTATATTTTTGACATGACTTCTACATTTCTCTCTCCCTGTATTCCTTTAAATCCAATCCCACAGAACTTATAAATGTTATTTTTTATTGTCTTTATCATATCTTTAGATAACCAGAACTTTCTACTTTAAAGTGAATTATATTAATCTTTCTGCCCCTTTATAGTATGTGCTACTTATGCCTTCTTTAAGAAATCCTTGCCAGGCGTGGTGGTGCATGCCTATAATCCCAGCACTTGGGAGGCTGAGGCAGGAGGATCAGTGCAAGTTCGAGACCAGCCTGGGCTACAAAAGTGAGCTCAAGGCCAGCCTGAACTGCATGGTGATTCCCTGTCTCAAAAAGACAAAAAAAAAAAAAAAAAATCCTTTCCTACACTGTCTAGCAGTTTCACCATGTTCCTAGACTGACCTTGAATTCTGGAGCTCAAGCAATCTCTCTAGCTCTGCCTCCAAGGTACTGAGTGTTACTGAAAATATTTCTAAAAGTTTCAAACTAGAGTGAGGCATGCTGGTACTTGCCTGTAATCCCAGCACTCAGGAGGCTGAGGCAGGAGTATGATTATGAATTGGAGGTCAGCCTGGGCTAGTGAGTTTGAGGCCAGTTTAGACTACATAACAAAACCTCGTGTCAGAAAACAAACAGAAAAAATGTTTTGGAGCTAGGTGTAGTGGTGTGTGCCTTTAACCCCAGCACTCAGGAGACTGAGGCAGAAGAATCACCATGAGGTCAAGGCATAGTGAGTTCTAGGCCAGCATGGACTACATAGTGAGATCTTGTCTCAAAAATAAACAAACAAATAATAATTAGAAATCTCACATTCTGCCAGGTGGGGTGGTACAAGCCTGTGATCCCTCTAGGAAGCTGAGGAAGGAGAACACTATATTCAAGCATAGTCTGGGCAATTTAGTAAAACACTGTCTCAAAATTAAAATAAAATAAGAGTGCTGGGGATGTAGCTCAGTACAAAGACCATGGATTTGAGACAGGAGATTATGGCGTGGCAAAGCTGAGCAAGTAAGTGGGACCTGTTAATTGTAGTATCCCAGGACATGTGCACAGAGCTGGCCCCAAACCCCGGCACACAGACTTCTTGTGAAAACTCGAGCAAGTTTTCCAAAGGATGGCATAGACCTGAAGTCAGTCTGAGGAGGGGTGATACAGAAAGGATGGCTGGCTGGGTTCCTGCCACTGTGTCCTCTCTTGCATGGTGGCCACCTGCAAGCTGTGGGGTATGCTTCTTTTCCTACTTTCATTCAACTCAAACTTGGCCTACAGAGCCTTTTCTTTTCCTATCTCTAATAGAACTTTGCTACAGTTTATGCTTATCTTGACCTACTCTTTGCTTAGGACAGAAAGACCTTAGAAAACCCCTCCAGAAGTACCCCAGAAGGGAACCCCAACACCCTGTAACACAAAAACAAACACTAAAACCCCAAAACTCAAGTTCTGCCTTCTTATTGATAGCAGATGGAAATGCTAATAATTTTATTGCATTGACTTTGTGCCTTGTAATCTTAATTCTTTTATTTAGTCTAATAATTATGTATAGATTCTTTTGAATTTTTTTATTCATAGCACTAGTAGCTAGTAGATAATGTATTTCTTTATCTATACTGTTTATTTTTTCTTACAACCTTTAGTACAATATTGAAGACTTATAGATATTTTATTTGATAGTAATGCACAAAAATGAGAGAATATTTTATTTTTCTTGCTTACAAAAGAAAGCATTCAACATTTTAAAAATTTTATTTACGTGTGTGTGTGTATGTGTGTGTGTGTGTATGTGTCTGTGTGTGTGTCTTCTTGAAATAGGGTCTTGCTATTCAATTCAGGCTGACTCATTTGGTAGCCCAGGCTGGTCTTGAATTTACAACAATTCTCCTGCCTTGGCTTCCCAGAATGCAGGGATGATAGGCCT